>PYHW01010444.1:425307-459403 GCA_013186435.1 Turdus rufiventris
GACAAAGCTTCGCTCTGGCTCCTGCCCTCCCCAGCACCCTGGGCCTGCCCGGCCTCCTCCCAGCACCGAGCCCTCGCAGAAAGGGGAAGGAGGGGCTGCAGGACAAGCCATTTTACAGTCTCTCGGCATTCCAGCCCGCTCCTAATTCCCATCTTAGGAAGAAAAAAGAAGGGGGAGAGGACAGGCTGAACTTTTGACCTGCGGCGCAGACACCCAACCAGAGCAGAGGAGAGCCATAAAGGTGTCTGTGCAGGGCCGGCAGCTCACGACAATCGTCTGCAGCTTGTTTCCTCACCATCCTCCTCAGAAAAAAATGTTGATTACTCGTTTTATGATTGCCAGATGGTGGACTCTACTGAGAGCCTTCTTCATCCCCGTGACTGCCTGACCCCACATAAAACTGGAAGGGGCCGAGCTTTTCCCTGCCCATCCCACACAGAGACCTCCAAACCTTAAAGAACCGACCCCATTTGTACCAAGGTTGTTTCCAATTCTCTGTGAGGAATTCACACCCGCATTTAGAGCCAGCAGCAGGTCAGCCGTTCGTAAAATATCAAACCAAAAGAACGCTCGGGCCTAGGAGGGGATTTAAACCCCGCTACTGCCCTGTGCACAAGGGGTGGAGATGCTCTTAGGGATGAGCGTTTCACTAGTTCTGCAAAATGCAGTTTTAAAGATATTGGCTTGTGGACACACACAAAAAAATCCCAACACTTATTCCAGAATGGCCTGTGTACATACACTACTCTAAATAAAAGGCATTTTATGCCATGGTGCTCAGGGAGCTTCCACAGCACAACTATGGAATACAGTCAACTTTTATTACAGAGCAGAATCCCAGGCAAGGAGCTGCTGTGGAAGACTGACCTCTTATTTTTCTTCCCCCTTATTTTTCTTCCCACTGCCCCCAATTTCCCCACATGAACAAGCTCTGGATTTCCAACATTGCCTGCTTGGGCCAAGACGGAGCAACACCACAGAGCAGAGAGGGACACAGCTCCCATTTCTACTTCAGCTACAGGCAACCCTCTCCTGTTTGGCCTTAACTGTCCAGATTCTTTGCCCTGAATCCTTTTTTTCCTCTTGCTCTACCCCATCACCATAACCATCCAACTTGTGAATGCACTACAAAGATCTTTTTCACCTCTCCCAAGCTGACACCAAAGAAACCAGAAAATCTCCCACCAAACCCCCCAAAAAATCTCATGGATTCACCTTCTAGAGAAGCAGAAATTGCCACTGGGGAGGCAGTGGATCCACCCATGACTCCATGTTAACAAATCTGGTTATTGAAACACCCTAACCATGTTCCTCTGGCCATTTCCTCACATGCTGCTCCTGCTTTACGGGCTGGTGTAAACCAGCTTCTTTCAATACATTCAGCTGCAAACATTTTTATTTCTAAAAAAAACCGTGGACACCAAAGGTTCTTCCCACAGGATTCTGAAGCTAAATGCACTCCTGTCCCCAGTTAATGTGCACTGCACAGTGGGCTCTCTGCTGTCCCACTGCAAATGCCAGCAGGCATTTATTTAAGCAAATATGGTTTAAGCTGCCATTCTCCCAGCTGGGAGTGTGCACACCCACCTGCTGATCCCCTCAGCTGAGTTCCAATGCCAGGGACTGCTTGGCTATAACTTCACTTTTCCAGTACTCAATCAGAATTAGCTTTTCACTGGAGACACCACTGGTAAAACAGAGAGCTGACAAGCTCAAGGGAGGAAAGTCCCTTAAGGCTCTTAAACACAAACTTCCCAATTCAGGAAGCCCTTAAGCTGCCCATGACTGGTGGGAATATATACTGGGAAAAGCATTTCTGCATGCTCAGCCCAGTCTCTTTCCTTTATTTGTCCACTGTTGTCCGCTTTCCAAGTCAGGGACTGGGGTAGGTGGATGAGCAGAATGATCACTCTCACACACCACAGCTAATAAAGCATTTTCCCTTCTATCTCCAGTCCTCAAGCATTCACACTCAGAGCTGAGTCGCTTGGCCTTATTCTGTTTTCATTCTCTCCTTCTCCCATTCCTCCCTCTGCCATTTTAACTGCTAAAACCCCAAAGTTCACAACCTCACTGTCCTAGGATTCCCCTCAGATATGGCATCCTCCCCCACATCAGTGATAAATAAGATTTACAGGGATGGTGACTGCATCATCCTCTAATCTCCCCCCGACATACCAACAAGCCATAAAGTTTAGTGTGACCCCCTTTCTGGGGTTGTTTACAATACAATCCTGCCTCAGCTTCTGTCTTGAATAGCTATCACGAAGGTCACTTGGACCTAATTGCTCTGGGTGCCTCCTAATGACCACAAATAGCACCTTTTTAATGAGCAGAGAAGGGGGAGAAAGAAAGAAAGTGAAAAAGAAAAGAATTCGGCCTTTCAAACCCAGAGAAAGCCTCAACTCTGTGCTTCTCAATTACACACAACTTTAACTTCTGCTGAACTTTTACCAGAATATGCACAGGCAGGAACTCAGAAGGTATCTTAATTTTTATCACCTAGATTTAATTAGGGGATTGATTCTCCTCTCACATACTTCAGTTGGATTTTATTGCTTTCTCTTCTCCCTTAGGTGTTGTCTTTAGTGTGGTTCAGAACAAGAACTCACCACAGCAGCACAGAATCACCAGTACTGGGACGAAGCCACAGTCACACAAGCAAAACGAGGACTTCAGGTTGTTTTAGGGAGAATTTCTTATTTACATGTGGATTGTTCAGGCTCAATCACCATTAAGTTTATTTTTCTTGTATGGATTCATCCTGCTCTGATAAGATTTTCTAAAAAGACACAAACCCAGAAGAACTCACAAAGCTCATTATTTCTCTTTTCTCTGTGATCCTGATCTGACCCCTGTAAATAACAAGCCCAAATGCTTGCAGGGATCCTCAGGTAGCCCATCAAAAAACAAAATCAAACCCACAGAGGTGCAAAGTGTATGCTACATCAGACAACTTCAAATACATTTCTGTAAGTTTGAAATTAAAACTGTAAATAACTCACTAATGAGGCCCCAAAAAGTAATGAATATAATGGTCAATGTAGTCCAGTATTCCATAATGAACAGAACCAAAAAATATGAGCACAGTTTCCCAATTGTCCCACTTGGGGATGAATTTACTTCATCTCTGATTTTAGAAGTACACACTGTTCTGGAAGGGAGAATTTCTTTGGGAAATTCAGCTTCATCCTTGTTGGCTCTCCCCCTTTCCAGATAAATGGAAGGATTTCCAATTCTGATCCCATGATGGAGTTTTCCTTACTCACTACTATGACAAAGGATAAATTATTTTGGTCATGCTGAGTTCTCTTGCTATTTGTTGTAAAACCTACACCAAATTGAGAAGCAAATTCTTTGCACACCTTTTTTTCTGCCTTTTTGGTTTAGGATTTTGTATTCTGTTTTTCTTTACATGTAACATCTGGTCAGCAGAAGGGCTGATCCACCCCTCTTTACGGCATGCATGTAACTCACATCCCAACACTAAACACAGACCACATGAATCCTTCCAACACTGCCAGAGAGGCTGATACCTCTTAAAATACTTACAAAAATGCAGGAAGTTATTTACTGAATTTAACATGCACTTTGCCTATAAATGAGTTAACACCGGGGGGAAAAAAAGAGGGGTTTTTTATTAATTAACACAGGGCTGGGAAACATTTTGAGAAAGGGGAATGTGGAATGTGGATACCTTTTATAGTGGCGCCTGAATACAACTGGAAGTCTTAAAAAATTAGGAATTTATCCAAATAACCCTTATTTTTATTTAGCAAAGGGAAAAATCATCCCAAAACCAGCCCAACCCAGGAGGGACATGTACAGCTGAACCAAAGGAAAGGGACATGAATTCAAGGCTCACTATAAAGCAAGATGTGAAAAGTTTGAATTCATTTAAGTCAATTTCAATTCTTATTATCATTAAGAGGTTCAGATAAATAGTTAAGCATCTCCTTAGCCCCTTCTCTATCCAGTGTCATCCCAGCAGCAGCTTTCACTGAATGAAATGCTGGTTTGGACAGCGTGTTTCTGCAGAAAGCTCTTCTGACATGCACTGCCATCCCACAAAAAAGTGGAATACAGTTTAGGGGAAAACCAGAGCTAAACACAATTTCCATTTTACAAGGCAGCACTTTATGGGAAGGCCACTGAGATGTGTCAATCTGGTGCTGTGCAATCCCCCCCTGTTATTTACACTCGTCAGAAATTCTACTTTGAATTCAGCTCAGGGCGTTTTGACATTCATCCAAACTTTCATCTTTCCAGCACTGAGGTTGGTTTCTGGATTTTCTACTTCTTCAAAGAGGCACCATGTTACCAAACAGGATCCTGCTTAGTTTTTTTCTGTGTACAAAGGGCAACAATAAGTGTTTCCAAGAGCTCACCAGGCCAAAGGCAGCACATGGATTTTCTCCTTACAGGCAGCTCCCAAAGTCCCCTCAATTAATCCCAGGCTACATGGGATCCCTGGGAGCTGCCAGGGCATCCTCCTCATGGACCACACAGCTTCCTCCAGGCTGGAATTGTGACACCCAGCTTTTATCCAGGTCTGGAGATACACCAGGGAGGTCAGAGCATCACACTGGAGGCAAAGGCTGCGTGCCAGGAGGAAAAGCTCATCAGGATACAGCAGAGCCTGGACCAGAGGGTTCTAATTGCAGGTCCAGCAGAAAGCTTCTTGTGTGGCCACAGACAAGCCATGGGGTGTTCTCTATCTAAGTTTAGGATAAAATAAAACTCTTTGTCAGGGGGTCACACAATGGCTGTTTAACATATGTAAATGTTCCAAGAGTCTCCAGCAAACGGAGCAGGGAAGGCAAAGCCCTGCTGGAGGTGTAGCTGTAACTGGGTCCCACAGGCTGGGATGTCACTGGGGCAGCCATCTGAAGGCTGAGCACACACAGCTCTCTTTAAATGCAAAAGCAGGGCGCTGGGGAAGGATTGGGTTCCTCATCACGCCTCCCTCCCAGCCCTGGCTCCCATGTGCCCTTAAATCCCAGCGGACATGTGCCAAACAGCACGGCCGGCCTGTCCTGCTGAAAAAAGACTCGAACAAATCCTTCCAGACAGCATTAGAGAGGAGAGGAGACACTACAGGATCCAAACAGCCACCTGGAGTGACCTCTCCTGCTCGGAGACAGTTACATAAGGCCGGAGTGGGAACCGCCAGGAATGCGGCACAGGAGGCACAAGCGCTGGGTTCCTGGGGCTGACCACAGGCAGGTGCTTCTCCAGCTCTGTGCCAGGCAGGGACTCTGTCCTGCAACAGCCACACTCATCATCCACAGGGCACCCCATCCCCTAGAGCAGGTGGCACCACAAATGGAAGAAGGGACACGCTGGATGGAGAAGTGAAGCCTGTTCTGTAGGAGAGAGCTGAGGAGATGCACCTGAACAAAACACAGCCTGGTGGATGTTCAGACACAGCCCAGCATCCCCCAGCTGATGATGAAGCCCCCAGACAGAACATAAATACCTGCAGCATGTTTGTCCCAGCTCCTCTGCCCAAGGACAGTGTGTAAGAAGTGTTGGAGGGGCTGAGGGACACGCTCCAGTTCTGTGGCTCATTAAGCATATGCCTCTGACTCAGGCATTTGGAAAACTGTGTGCCAGGATCAAAATAAACCCAGGGGGAGAAAAAAAAAGAAGAAATAACACCTTTTGAACTCATCTATGCAAGTAAAAAGTGAACAGGCTGAACCAAGATTTACCAAGAGTTTTGGTTTATTCATTTTGTTTTCTGAGTATCTCCACAGTCTTAATGGGGGATGGCAAAGGGCATCTTAAAGATCTTAAACACTCTTTATCCTGTAGAGACCCAAAATAGCATCTTGTGATGTACTTGTGAAATTCTAAAGAAGTCACACAAAAGCCCAGAAGCCACAGGCAGGGGAAAATGGAGCACAGCAACACAAGTTATGATTGCAGGACCACAGGAACATCAGGAGAGGAGGAGAGAAACACATTTTATTCTCTGAGTCGTGAATGGGAGCCTGGGAACAGCAGGGTTGGAAGAACTTTTAAAGGGACTTTTAAAGAAGGGGCAGGGGCTTTCCCAGCACTGACCTGCCACCAGTAAATCACTGAGTTTGCTGGCTCTTTACTGCCACTAACACTGCCCTGCTCGAGAGCCTCCACAGTTCTCATCAGGATCTGGCTGTAATTGCAAGCTGCTCCCAGAAGATACTCGGGCACAGATCAAAGAGTGCTGAACACTTTTAAAGGCTTTAGCCAGGGACCTGTGCTGTGGATAATTTAATTAACAGTTCAGCATCCAACACAAGACTCAGCCAACTCTGATACTGCAAGTCTTCAGCTCCTTGAAGAACAACCTAGGACTATTCCAGGAGAGAGAATGCACCTCCTCTTGCCTAGTGAGGCCAGTAAATGAAACATCTCTGTGCTTCCTCTCCTTGTTCTTACTTTAGAATTGTTCCCTTTATTACATGAAGGAAATGTTTTCTCCCATAAGATGTTCCTCAAAGGACCAAAATCCAGGCTGCCCCACTGCCCATCCAACTGTAGCCATCCAAACTTCATGATGTTGAATTAATGCTTGATGTTACTCAGAAGGGCCCTGAAACATGGTTTAAAGCCCCAGGGCACTTTCAGAGATGTTCTAAGAGTCATTGCTGAACCAAGCCTGCTTAAAGGAGTGGACCATGAGGTATTTCTCAATCTTTTCAAATAGAGTTCACTAGAACCCGCTGACCTCCACCCTTAAAGAGGAAAGAGCAAAATGAACCAACAGGAGAGATTCCTTCTCTTTAAAACCCTGTTTCTGTAAAAACAGAACGGGCTCTTTCAATCTGCTTTCAGGTAGTTCTGCTTTCACTCAGTTCCAAAGGATAGAAAATGGAGAGAGAAACCATGTGAAGAACTTCCATGGCTCCTGTGGAAAGCCACCTACCAAGCTCCGTCAACCATCCTTAGGTGAACTCCATGGTTTTGGTTCATTTGAAGCAATATGTGAAGGACAGTAGGTTGCTGAATTTTATTCTCTCAGGAGAGCAGCATAAGGCTGTGTGACTGAGAAACAGGGAGTAGTGAAAAGTTACCTTGTGTTCTCCATGAAAACATGAACTCAACACTCCCAGTTTCTCCACAGTCACACAGATTTTCCAGAGGCTCAGTACAGTTCACAATTTCCAATCTTATATGGCAAGTGAGAGATGAAACAGAACAGATTTTTCTTCAAAGCAACTACTAATGTGAAATTACTTTCATCATATCAAATTTTGGCATCAAGTGCAAAGAGATCTAAAACCTCAACTCCATCACCATGCACAAATAGGAGATGGGAGCTTCGTTTCACTAGTATTTTATCCAAACAGATGATGCCTTACCCCATCACAGCCATTGCAGAGAACAAAGCGGTGCCATAAATCAAGGAGGAAAAACTTGATGGACCTTGCTCTGTGCCCAGCTATCCATTAGCACATCCATTTACATAAAAAGTGTCAGAAAGGACAAATTTGGGCTATCACTGCTTACCGGCTGTGTGGTACATCAAGAAATGAAAGTTTTGAAAGAGTTTCTTGAGAAATACCTTTCAGTATTGGCAATTTTAGCATGAGTACATCTGGTACTTTTTGAAAATCAAGTCAACACCAGGCACGTCCAGCTGCATACACAAACTCGTGGGGGCTGCTGAAACTCAGAGGCAAAGAGCAAATCCTGCTGTGGTCCTGGGGTGCCCAGCCAGCCCTGGTGCAGTGGCACAGGCTCTCCCTGTGCCTCTCTGCCCTGTTTCCTCCATCCCACACAAAGCACAAGTGACATCTCGCTGGCACGAGCTGCCGGCCAGCGTGCCCATCAGAGCTCGCACTGAACTCTGCAGATCCATGTGAATATGGATTTCAGAGTCACTATTGTTTTCCCCTCCCTGTAGAGGGAAGGGATTCCCCATCCCCCAACCTCTGCACATCCCTCTCCACCTCATTTCCATCTGGCTGACGCTGCACTAACGCTGAAGCTCCAGCTGGATCCCACAGCATTGTCTTGAACATTGTGTTCCAGCCGAGCTGAACTGGAGGAGCCTCCAAGACAAACCCCAGGGTTTATGGACACGCTGGTTGTGCTGCCAGCCGTGGCAGGGCAGGGCTGCCTGCTGGAGCAGGGACAGCCTGGGAGCAGGGCTGCCTCATGGAACCCAGCCAGTTGTTGTGCTCCGGGGGTTTTGTTTGGGTTTGCAGACACTGCCTCTTTTCACAGCACGCAGACAAACGGGGAGACTCTGCCTGGCTCCCTAATGAGAGGGGGTTTGCTCCTAAAGCCTTCCCACACTCACCCAGCAGTGATTTTAGAGCAGGGCTCTTTGGAATAGGTGAGCCCACAGCTCCCTATATTTGCATTTTCCTTCTCCCCAGTGAAATACAGGAGAGCCTCAGGCCACAACAGAAGCCAAAACCTCGCTCAGTTCAGTTACCAAAAACACCATAAAGCAGCAGCAGGCATTTTGGAGGGCACACAGGTTCTCTCAGCTGCTTCAGGCAGAAAGCTCAACACCTCCTAAGAGTTAACAGGACTGGGCTGCTTAATACTTCACCCTCATCAAACATGGTAAGAGGCCTCCCATGCTGGAAACTCCTATGACCCAGTTAAATACAGTGACCCAATTCTGTTATGACAGGAATGAAGCCCTTCTAATTTTCTCAAACAAGAACCATTTCAACTAAACAAATCCATTCCAGTCGAATCAGCCCTCGCACAGAACAGAAATCTGCAAAATTCCTTTTTTATTGCCACAGACTCACCCTTTCACAGAGCCGTTCATGTCAGTACATCTTCAAGCACTTTACAAATTAAGAAAGCACATTTAATATAAAGTAATTGCCCGCATTTAAATTCCCCTCTTGCTTTCAAAGGTAAGAATTTCAGCCTCAAACCAGACCTTTCCAGTAGCATCTGCAAAGTTCCAGTGGTGCTTTCCAGGCAATACTTCTCCTAGTAAATGTACAGATTATTTCTCACATTCAACAACTCCCTTTGTCAGCTGAGTAGAAGGGAATGCACAGGTGCCACGAAATGAGTGTAAGCATATTGGAAAGTATCTCTGGTACATCCCCAAAGCATCCTCTGTGAAAGCTGCCTGACCTTTGCTCAGCAGAATCAGGTGCTAAGTGACACAGATCTCCCCAGTGTGACAAGGTGAAGTCAGCCACAAATACAGAGAGGAAGTGCCAATCAGTGCACTTGTGTTTCAAACCACGAAACAAAGTATTTCTTTATGTGAACCTTTTTTACTACTGTGGAAAGTTCTGATTTACACCAGTCATCTGCCTGACGCCTACTGATAATGCAATTTTAAAATGAATAAAATAAAAATTTTCAAACCTATTATTTTCAAATTATCAACAAGTCAGGGTGGGAGGAGGGAGAGGACAAAGGAACAGGTCACACCAGATTTTTTAACCTTCCAACAGTCCCCACCAGCCACCAGCACCAGTGTGCTCACACAGCCCTTCCAGGATCAGTGTTGTGTCAGGGCAGCCATGAAAAACAACAAAACCTCCCAAACCTTCAAATGGACAGAATCCAGCCAGCAATTCCTGCCTCTAGTGCAAATCAACCACACTTTTGAGTGTAGCACCTTGCTTGCAATCTGGAAAAGGTTCTGTCCTCTATTAACAAAACCCAACATTTAAAAAAAGTTTGAATTTCATTCCATCTTCCACCACTGAAAGTAACTTTTCTTTCTTCAGACAATAACCTGAATATGGGGCCAAAACTGCACATAATTATTTTACATAATTATGTTTTACTAGTGAATAAACCCCCATTAACTTATCACAGACCTCCCCTAAAATGTGTGAAAATCCACTGCATCTCTTCAACCATTCAGCTTGACAGAACTTGTGGAAGAACACATTGCGGCACTCCAGAAATTTCTTATGGACTGGTAAGAACATCAATGCTGAACCAACTCTACAGCCTTTTATGTTTTTTCGTGTCACACATTCACTTCTTAATTCTTTATATCCACCCATGGAGTGAACACCATGGGCTTTCAGAGATGAATGTTAATGTCCTGGCCAAAAAGCACGAGCCCAAAGACGTGAGAAGAGGAGGAAGCCCAGTTCTCTATTCAGATCAGAGCTTTGACAGGTTTCTCTCTGACCTAAACCTGCCTTGCCAACACAGCAGACTAAATCTAAGATTGCTGGCTCTGAGCAGGGACAGATGTTATCTGAGAGCTGTCATTACACCACTGAGTCACATCACCTGAGAAGACCTCTGGACTGCAGGGCTGGGATGTTATTACAAAGCACATGGTACTCAGGTCTGTCTGCCTTTCAACAGCTGCAACCCAAACATGAAGTCCTACAGCAACTCCAGCAAAAATTTTCCTTCCTTTTTTTTTTTTTTCATAGACAGCACAACAGAAACGGAACAAAACTGGCAGAGCTCAACAATCACATCCATAAATTCTTAAAAATGAATTCACATTCTTCATGTGACATGTGGGATCACACATTTATGATAAAATAAGCAGGGTTTGGCTGTAGGGGCACCAGCACCACTACACAAGCCATGTTCCTTAGTTTCTGCCTAAGAACTTTCTCCCTCCACATCCCAGATCTGTGATGCTCTCCTTTACAGCACTCCTGTCCTTTTCCCACTCTGCCTAAAAGATTCAATGAGATGAGGATCACGTCTCTCCTTTTCATACTGGAAGCCCTCCCAGCTCTGAGCACCCTTTCAGAGCAGCTGTGCTGCGGAATTGATGAAAAGAGGAAGTTTTCCTTGACACCAGGAGTGACACCCGGGAGACAGAGCTTGTGCAACCTCCTTGTGGGGCTGTGCTCTTCATTTCCCTGTCAAAGCTCAGTCGGCAGGAATCAAAAATAAAACTCTAGCAAAATGTTTCACCATTATTTCTCCTCCCTCAGCAGTATGAGTTGCATTGTAGGATCTCACAAAAAGCTCTACAGAAAAATAGTACAGACTTAGTTTGACAGGAGCCTTCCTAGGGCCCCATCCCTAAAATGTCACCAGAAGCACTGCACATTCACAATAAATACATTTTTCTTTTAACACAGTGCTAATTAGAGGAGAAATTGTTTGGCACTTTCTCTTCTGAGTACGTCACCAGCTTCTGAGGACAACACTCCCTGTCTCTGCCACTGCCTAAATTCAGAGCAACCACAAGCCTGTAATGAGTAACGTGTGAAGGCCAAGGTGAGGTAACGTCTTGGCACCTTTCATACATATTCATAAAGAAACAACAACTCTCAGCACTAACACACTCCTGTCTATATGCAAAATGCTTCACAAAATTCCTCTTAAGAGCCTTGTTGGGGAGGGAGGTAAATATTGTTAGTCCTGTTCACAGAGAAGTGAGGTGACTTGCCAGGGAAGTAACTTGCCCAAGGTCACCCAGTTAAGTGGTGTCAGGAGCTGGGACTATAAAAACCTGCTCTTGCCTCAATCTTCTGCCCTACCCACTGAGGCAGCATTACCTCCCTGCACCCTTGGTAATAACAATAACACCACCCATGAACAAGTTATACGTAGCAAACACCAAGTAATTCCAGAGGAGGGATGAATGAACTCCTATGCAGTTAATTCCAGCAGCTGATCCAGTCCAGGCCTGCCCACGAACAGAGGGAAATTCTTTCACATATACACAGAAAGAAGAAAGAAAGACAAAGAAGAAAGACAGAAGTGAAGTGCTCCACATCAAGTGAAGTATCATAATCCTTGAGCAGGAGCTAAACCAGACCGAGTGCCCCAAGGACGGAGCTGCCTCGACAGGGACACAGCTTTTCAAGTGCAGAAATGTCTCGCTAACCTGACTTACCCTGCTCAGCCTCCAAGGTGTGCTTGTGGCTTTAAATATTTTCTTGTTGCTGCTTTGAAGGCAAGAACAGACACGATCTCCCAAGCACCCACTGCTCTGCAGTTGGGGGGAGGAGGAGGAGGAGGAGGTGAATACTGTAGCTAGCTGAGAACTGTCAGATTGTGTTTGCCATCAAGGAATGCCATTCCCCAATGCCTGAGTTTAACTCTGGAATGAGATGCACGCTGCTGCTGACCCCTGTGCTGCCACTCCATAGACTCCCTTATCTCATCAGCCCCTGAGCATCCCATCCTCACTCCTCCGCGTTCATGTTCCCAAACTGTCAATCTCCCCGCAGTGACTCACAAGGTTCTGAACCCACCATTCGCCTCTGAGTCTCACTATTTTTTCATACGAGTCCTTCTGCTTTAGATTGAGAGGCGTCTTATTCTTCTTAAATGTTAAAAAACGAAATTAAAAAGAATCACTGAAAGCAATATGCCCTCAGCACAACAGCCTCCCTGAGAGCTCTGCATACTTCAAAGAAAAACACAAGAATCTAATTCTGCTCTCCAGTCAGAGTGCTGCAAATTAGGAATAATTCTGCTGAAGTCAATCAAGCCACAATCATTATAACAACCACTGCGAGCAAAAGTGAAGCAGAGCCTGCCTGTGGGCACATTTCAGGAGCGACAATAGATTAGAAAATACATGGCAAGGGTTTATTAAAGTTTAGGTCAGCTTAAAAGACTCTCGAACTCCCCTTCTAACCCACTGAAAACAAGAATTCTCTGTACCCACATTCTAATCCTCATTATTACACGGTGCCAGCACCACCTGTGCATTACTAACACACCTCTCACAAGGTGGGGTGCTTGGAGATGGTTGCCAACCAAAATTCCAGCACAGGTTTTGTTTGTCATCCCCGTGTGGCACGGATGTATCACCCACCAAGGATGGCTTCAGTTCTTTACCTCCCGTCACCTCCCAGTTCAGATTATCCCACATTCAACCCAGGGCTCAGTTAAGGGGGTGCTTTTAAAACTGGTGGAGTTCAGCCATTGGTAATGGAACTGTTTTAATGCTTTCTCATCCAATCCTACTGCAGAGAGGAGGAGGAGAACGGAGCACAGACAGCTCTCTCCAAAATATTCATCTTGACATTTTGATATTCCTTAAGTAACCTGCCCAAAGTGGAAGGAGTTACAGCAAACCCAGCCTGCTTATTTTCCAGGGAGCACAGAACCAAACCCAAACATGCACATCCATACATTATTGGATTTGCTGGTTTAATCAGCAAGTACCAGTGACTCAATTAGCCTCTTAGCAGTGCCTAAATGGCACTAATTCAGCCCGCTGGCTGCTGCAGCACACATCTCCCAGGCTGTCCCTTTGGATTTAGCAGTAACAGCACGGCTATTCTTCTCCTGACAGCACCAGGGGCCCAGACAGTCTCCTGCTCTCTCTCTTTTCCTCTGTTCTGCCAACCACACAGAAAGAAAAGACCCCAGGGCTGACTGCGTGTGAGCGTTGAGTAGGAGGAAAAAGGAAGAGGGAGACACTATTTCTATTCATTTTACAGCTTCATCCATCAAAAGCCTTTCTAAAAAAAAATTGAAAAATGCATTTTCAGAAGCTCCTGGTTTAGAGCAAGTGCCTAATAAGGTGTTTAAGACGTGGACCCAAGCTCTAGCTGCCATATCTACTACACAAAAATTCAACAAATTGCAGATGTACTTACACAAGCACCATTTGATTTAACCCACACTCCCACCCTTGTTCATCTCTTATTTATCTTTTTTGGGTTTAGGATAAAGGATAAACCATCAACATGAACACACCCTACTTTTAAGCGAAACTCTAACACCTTTGGCAATCTCAAACAGCAACACACAACCCCAGTGAACAAACCAGCTGACCCCAAAGTGCTTTTTCTGGGAACTCAACAGCACATTTGTTCAGTAAATTTTTGTGACTCTCTCTTATATAATGACTAATTTTCAGGCAGATTGATTCCCTGGTGAGTTGTTGCACATTGTGCAGCCATAAAAGCACCAGTGACAGTCAAAGAAGGTGACAGGAACAGTAGGCTGGTGTTAGGGGAGAAGCCAAAAGGAGTTTTGGCAGTAACTAAGTATATGTCAAATTAAAGTGACCAAGCAACTACAGCTTCAAAAGTATTGAGTCAGTATGAACAAAATGTGCTGTCAAAACACAACATGTCAGAACTGAGCCCATCAGATCTAGTTTACTTGATGACTAGACATAGAATTACAGGTCAGGAGAAACACAGGAGATCTCAGAGGAAGAAAAAAACCTTTGCTAATCAACTCACAATGTGGAAAGGAGAATAATCTTACCCAGAAAAAAGGAGCAAATGACACCTGAGCTCTTCTCTCTCTTCTTCATAATTCTCCTCATGCCTTAAAAATGAAGGCTCATTAAAAAATGGTCAAAGGTGGACTCACTCTTGGTTTGAGAGGCACATTTGCAAAAGAGGTAATATTGCTTTAAATCCCTCCCAGCAGCTTCCCAGCTGACAACAACTTGGCATCCAAAGACTAGGTAGGAACTTGGCAAACGTGCAGGATTTCTACAACAATATTTGCAACATAAAATGAAACAAACAAATAAAAAATAATATCCCTTTCAAGTACTAGACAGTAAACGGGCCTTGCACTCCCACTCCCCTTTCCTTATTAATATTCAACAGTTTAAAATAAAGATGTACCAAAAAACCACCAGGGAATCCAGGGAATTCATTAAGCCTTCAGTATTTCAGTTCACCAGTCTCTGATTTCCAGTCAGCTGAAACTGGAAAGTCATTACTTCAGCTCCAGCCCAGGTCAGAGGAAAGACTAATCTCAGACTGACAAAGCTGCCAGATTCCAGGTTCAGGATGAATGCAGGGTGCTTGGGGAATTAGAAGGGAGAATAAGCAGAATGCAGTATCTTAATTAAGGAAAAACAAACAACTTGTGCCAACAAACAAGGACATGTACTCGGGCAGCATAAATCAGTGTTAGTGAGCAGGAGCCACTGAGTGTGAGACCTGCACAGAGCAGCCCACAGAAGCCACGGAGCCTCCTGTGCTTGCAGCTTCAGGTCAGTTTGAGATCTGGCTCTGAGGATGCTCAGGTGTGAATTCCACACATCCCTCACCCCTGCCAGCCCAAACCCATGGTGAGTCCCCAGCTATTGCCTCCACACAGAGCCTGCCAAGGCTGTTCCAGCCAGCACAGCTCCACCACACGATCCCCCCTGCGCAAAAATCAACATCATCTTTCCTGCACTAAGGACAGGAAATTATTGCCAGCAAGGGGAACTCCATGGGAAGTGTGCAGAGACAATATCCTGCTTGGTGCATCCCCACAGCTTCTCAAAATGGTCCCAGATTTGCTGCTGAGTCCCCTGCCCATATCCCCTGCCCAAATCCCTGCTCCTCTCTCTGCCTGCCTGAGAAATCCCCTCCTAACTCAGCCCCCAGCTGCTCCCAGCACTCCCCATCCAGCAGGAACTGCTCCTCCTCCTGCCACTTTGGCTTTATAAAATAAACACTGGAACCAGACAAGCAGATCTTTGTAGGGATTTTCTTTTCTGGGTTTGGGTTTTTTTTTTTCTTTTTTGGGTTTGGGTTTTTTTTTCTTTTCTGGGTTTGGGTTTTTTGTTTGCAGGTAAACTCCCCTGTGGCACACAGATTATAAACTGCCGTATTTGGGAAAAGCTGCCTTTCCCTCAGTGCTGCAGCAGGGAGGGCAGGCAGAGGTTCTACCAAAAATGAAGAGAGATAACAATTAAATAAATGGAAGTGTTCAAAAACATTCTCTTGAGTAGGTGATGTTACTGCAGCTTATGGACATTTTGTCTTCCCTCGTCAGAAAAGCTGGCTTGCTAATTTATGGGCAGAGTGGGAAAAGCAGAGGGATACAGACAGACACAGAATACTTAAAACAGGCCTCAGAATGGAGACAAAGCTCCCCTTTCACCTCCTGCTGCTATTTACCATCTGGGATCCTGAAAAGGGGGTGATGGGTAGTTTTGTGATAGGTTTGGCAAGGGGCAGGACATTTAGGATTTTCTATGTGTAACGAGGTCATGTGTCAGCGCCTTTGCAGCACTTGGGAACACTATCCAAAAGAAGGTTCAACAAAGGGGTTGCCCTGGCTGAACTGGAAAGAAATTCTCTTTAAAAATATCCTGGCACCAACGCAGGATCTTAATAAGATTAGTAATAATAATAAATTTGCAGGAAATGCCTCCAGAATGTAGCTTGGGAAAGCACAGGAAAAAAAATGAAGGAATGAACACATCCAATTAAAAACGGGTATTTTATATTATTCTATTTTTAGAAGTGGTATGAAATTTCAAATCAAAATGAAAATTCTGAGTCACAGCATTTACATACACCTCTGTTTGGAAATCAAATAGGTCAGGTCACTCCATGTTTTTTGGTAACTTTTGCTTTCTTGAGCCCCTTACAATGTGCTTAGTAAGACCTGAATAGGCCAATATGAAATGTGCTGCAAGTCTGTGGAGAGGGAGAAATGTTTTGTATTAGAGTATTCTCTGACATTTCCACTGATATTGGGGTTGGGGCGGTGGAGATAACTCAGGATTTCAGTCTCTGCTTGTAAGAAGTGTAGTGGCTTTATTCTTTCTTTCTGATGGCTTTGTTTCACAAAAGCAATTTAAAGAGAATTATTAATAGGGTGAATTTCCCATCATAGCGTGCTCCAGTAAATCTTTAAACAGGATCCTTTAACCCAAGGACCTGAGAGTAACATGAGCACCCCAGCCTTTTGCCCAGACTGGATGTCTGCTGACTGAAGTGATTCTAACAATGCTCCTACTGCAGACAATTCAATCTGTGCGCTGAATTATTTAAAATCTGTTCTCCACAAGATGCCCAGATGTGAGAATTAGTCACTAGAACTAATGCACTACTTTCCTACCCATGTGTCTCAAACTCCTGCTTGGTAGAAATCCCATTTTCAAGTCTGAAAGTTCCAAACCCAGGATGTCACTACTGCACCATCAGAGAAGTTAAAGGCAGTTTGTGCATTGTGGAAGACAAAATTTCACAAGGTACTGATGGGGAATCAAAATGTTATGTCAATCTTGAAGAAGAGACCCTTTAAAACAATAACAGATCACACCTGTAAATGTGGTGCAGTGCCCTGGATGCTGAAGTGTTGTTCTTGTTCCTCACCAGCCTCTCCTCCCTGCATGCACATCACAGATCCAAAACTGGAGCAGTGAAAGGACCATGACTGGCACAGTGCCATGAGATACAGATGGACACCTTCAGTCCAGCAAGAAGGGCTCTTCAAGGGATCAGAGTCACAGCAGCCACCCCCCTAAAGCACCTCTGGTGAAGAACAGAGCACCAGAGTGGCCCTGAGGCTCCTTCAGCCCATCCCTGCCCTGCTCCTGACACCCAGCACCCTCTTCCCTCACTTCCCAAAGCTTCCTCCAGCTGCAGAAGGAGCAGTGGAGCACCATAAGGAGCCTGGGGATCACTGAGCTCACCCAGCCTGGGCCTCCTGGACACTGGGACTGTCCTGGGATTGTCTCAAACACACCCCCTCTGCCCTGGGCTCACCAGCACAAAGTGTCCAACAGAGCAGGAACAAAGCATGAAGCTCCAGCAGCCCATGATTTTATAGTTTTGATGCAGATGAGGGTGGGGAGAGAGGAGCAGGTGATGCCACATCAGTCCATGGAGGTTTCCCACCCTTACATCACCTCCTGACACAAATACAATGCAGGGACCTGCACAGCCCCCAGCCTCAGCTGCCCAGGTACTCCACAGGAGGAGATATGAAATAAAACCCCACCAGGTCTGGGATCAGCCCAAAAATCTGAGTGACCTGCAGCACTGCAACACAGCCACAGCCTGAGCTTCTGGAGCTGCAGAAATGCCCCTTGGCCAGGCAGAACATAAAATAAAAGCCACCATTTAACATAATCATGACAACCACATGAGGCTGTTACTGATGCTACTATAATGGTGTCACCTAGCTGCAAAAAAATAACGAATAAATGGCGTTTCACTCCAAAATTCCTGAGATTTTTTTTGGTATGTGTTGTTCTGCTTTGAGACAATAACCAGAGTTCTGTTTTGTCCCCCCCAGTTTTGAAAAGAGCTGCAAAATGAGGGTGACACACACACACAGAGGTTAAAGGCACTGGACAATGCTCAGGACTGGAAAATGTTACCAAAAAAATTAAAATAAATAAATAAATAAAATCACAGTTTTGATAGTTCTGTGGGAAAAAAAAAAACCTTAGCAAATTTGCAACAAAACTGTTAAGTAATTAAGGCAAGACACTTCACACATGAACTTAAACTGCTAATTAAATCCCCCCTGCTTAATTGACTAGATTTGCATATCATTCAGTGAGGAATGGGAATGGCTTGGGCATTACACAAGCACTTCCTTGTACAGGAAGGCAGCTCAGTAACATAAACCAAGTTATAAGATAAAAACAATGCCAGTTTCTGAATGAAACAGAAATTTTCAGCATGGTTTTGGGAGGAACCTTCGACCAGAACTCACTGCTATCAGTTACTACTCAACAGTAATATCCAGAACTACAGCAAATGTTTTATATCTGTTCCATTTCCCTACTGTTTAACCCATGACCACTGTCTGCTCATCTACACAAAAAAATCAGTTTACAACCTAGAAAATCTATTTCTACTTGGAAAACCCCAATACCTTCTCTTCAATAACCACAGGAGAAAAAATATCAATGTCTGTCCCTCTCTGCCACTGAACTCAGTGTGGATTTAAGGAGGGTTTGAGCAAATTTCCAGGCTGTAGCAGCAAAGAAACAGTTTGACTCTTAAGATCAAGCAGAGTCAAGGAAAATGTGCAATTATCTGCCATTGCCACCATTCCCAAACCCAAGGTGAGCCCAGCCTAGCAGAAGCCCTGCTCCAAGGAGGTCAGATGATGATTTTGAAGTGGGTAAAGACTCAGAGTCAGGAACACAACTTCCCCTCATGGTAAAAAACAGTTCTAGGAGTTCCTCTCAATAATCTGCTTTTTAAGTGAGAGTTCTTACACCAGGGAGAACCTGAAGAATCGGTACCATTCCGGCATTCCAGTCTCCAAAAGAAGAGTGTAGATCATAACATCTCACCATGTTGTGTGGAAGTTGGTGTCACATCACTTGACTGCACACTCCATTCACAGATATTGATAAGGAGAATTTTTTTACCTCAGCTTGTGTGTTTAAAAAAAAAAATCAATTCTTTATCTCATTTTTAAAAGGTTCTGTAAGTCTTTGAAACATTAATATTCTCCCTAACAAAGCCAGCAGCTGCTCTGCCAGTCTGTGACATGGATGGTTTTGTTAAAAGGTTTTCATGTGGGGTTTTTTCAGTTCAGTGTGCTTTGCATATGAAACAGGACATTTCCCCACCCTCCACCCCCATTCCCTCCTAATCCAGAAGGGACCTTACTTCCTCCCTCTCAAACAAGCAGCTCATTCAGCAAAAGGGAAATCCCGAGATGCACTCGGGCACAGAGCCTAGAGAAGGAGCTTGGAGAAAAAAAAACCCAAACCAACAAACCTAACAACAAAAACACCACCACACTCCCCACCCAAAAAAAGAAAAAAAAGAGCTACCAAGTGTGTCCAGACCAGCAGGAAGAGGAGCAACAGAGCTGGTAATTATGAATTCACTTCTGCAAACTTCTCCTTTGGGACATGGCTCTGCCCTGCTGCTCTTTACCAAATTTTTAGGGCTGTAATTCTCTTTTGGCCCTTTGGTGACACAGCCCAGAGCTGCAGTTCCCCTCTGCCCAAGCAGGAATCACAAATTGGAGAAGCCTTTACGTGATGGCAAATTTGCACCAACTCAATTGTTATTTGCCATGATAACCTGAGGTAAAATTTGTTTCTGGCTTTAAAATGAAAATAAAAACCAAGCAACCTTTTCTTAGTTGAGAAATTGGTTTGAGCAGGATCTGTGTGTTTCTGTATTTCTCTTCCCTGAGAGTTTGTGACATCACAATTGTCTGCAGCAGTTAATTCTGATGTCACAGGGGATTAAGATTTTGGCTGAAGGAGCAAAAAAGTTCAAAAGTGAGGGGGATCTAATTAATAAGAGATTTTTTCCAAGGAAAAAACCTACATACAAAAATTACAGCAATTTCAATGTAAGGGTTTCACATCTGCCAAGATGGGATCCAGCTGCTCTTTTACAAGCACATGAATGAGCATCCCTCTTAGAAACAAAGGAATATATGGAGTTTTGTGTGACTCTACTGAAATCAAATCATGTCATAATAAGAGAAAACTGCACCAATAAATTAGTCCAGCTAACGAGGGCAAATTTGATAAAATTTTTTAGAAACCTAAATTACAAATTTGCATGGGTATTTGTAAGAGCAGGATTCCAATGCTGAAATAGATAGCTAAAAAGAAAACCTCCACTGAATTTTTTACTTGTAACATCTCAGCAAAATGTGGCCCACAAATTATTGACAGTGAGGAAAAACCTGGCCACATTTGGGAGAGGTTTCCACATTTTAATAAAACTGGATCAAGTCCAGTGACCTCAGTGGAGTCAAACCACAGAGGAATGAGGCACTGGGGCAGCTGGGGCTCCATGGCAGGGCTGGGGTAGGTCTGGAGCTCCATGGTAGGTCTGGGACAGATCTGGGACAAGGTCTGGGGCAGGGGCTGGGGCAGGGAAACTCCAATTCCTTCCCTTTCGGTCCCTGGCAGGGTTTCCCTGACAGCAGTGATGTCACCTGGATTATCCTGGCTGCATCCCAGGAGATCTGAGCAAAGACCCTCAAGGTCTGGACCACAGGGACATTTAAATATTCTCTTTTCTCTCATGGCAGGAGTTAAAGCTCACCATGAGCACACCATGGACTAACCAGCTTGGGCAGCACACAATTCCCAGCCATGATTCCAGGCAAGATGTTCCTGCTGGGAACCTCCACCCTGTCCTCTTTGTGCCACTGCAGCTTCTCCTGGAGCTGCAGGAACTGATGAAGCTCCACAAAATAACCCAAAACAAGGGAAACAAAGAGAATGCTGCGATTCTTGGGTAGCAGTTTCTGCCCCATGTTTGTGATTTAAGAGTGGAGAATCCTCTGGGTCACAGAATTAGAAGCTGCTGTCAGGAAAGAAATGAGTCAGTTGTGCACCACAGCATGGAAATACAGGTGGAGCAATAATCCCCATGAGGGATCCTGGTGGAAATGTGAGCCCAGAGCTCCCAGTCCAGCTCCTCCTGCTGCCCCAGTGCCCCTGAGGAGTAACTGGGACAGGGATGTGGGACATTCTCCATCCCCAAACTGCTCAACCCCAACTAAAGCCAAGCGTGACGATCTCTACAAATGCAAATGGCCCAAATGCCAAGACTAACATTTCTAAAACCTAATTCAACTCTTTCATTTCTTAGCTGCAGGCCCTTTGCTGCCACTCCTTTTTTCCACCCAAACAAAAGACTAAAGGGATGACTCAAAGCAACTTGAATTTCAAGCTAAAGCCACAAAGCACTGAATGCCTCATCTTTAACATTAAACAGGTGTGCAGATGATATTCTTTAAAGCCTCATCACAGCTAGGTTAATTGCTCAAAAACTTGCAAAAAGATCAAATTTGCTTAAAAGACACATGAAAAAGTTAATGCTGCAAAATAATGAAGCAAGTCATACAACAAATACAAGTAAATAGTAGTTAAGGCACTGCCAACTCCCTCTATCCCTTTTTCTCCTCAAAATTACTGATTTACTTTTATTTTGTACTCACAATTTTATATTATAAAAGTATAATTATCTATATAATAATAAAAATGTAATTTAATTTTTTCCTTCAGAATTCAGAGGTGTTCAACACAAGACCTTTGCTCTAGAATCAACAGGGCAAAAGAATTATCAATGCATCCATAGAAATAAAAAAAAGATTTTCACAGAAACGTTTTTAGAAATTAAGGTTTTAGAAGCAGCCTGTGAGGGCCAAGGCCTTTGAGTAGTAGTTCTGCATATTCACTGATAGTAAAATAGAGCACTTTACTCCACTTTATCACTGTCTGCCACTGAAAATGGCCCAAAGGTTATTTGGCTCCATTGGTTTCACAAAAAACTACACTGTTGTGGCAAAAAGAGGGCAAAAAGCCAAACAAAACTAAATCTTTGGCTATATAAGCACAAGGACTCATTGCATGGCATGTTTCTTATTAGTGACTAAATGGGAACAAAAGAAATATCAATGACGGACCTGCTGCTGCAGTCTGTGCTGATTTACTTCTTCCAGCAGCTCTGCACCACTCCAAACACAGTTATTTCAAAGAAGTATTTCTAAATTATACCAGCATGGGTGAGATAATTCACTGAATAAACTGGAACTGCCAGTGGGGAGTTAAGAATGGCAATTTTTTTTCCTTTTTTTTTTTTTTTTGGATGACAGTGTTATCTTTCAACTCAGATAAATTTTCCAACTGTGGAATGATGATGCTTCAGAAAAGCCTGTTGAACATATAATTCTTAATAACAAAAGTGTAAGTCTGAAATTCATGACATCAGTGAGGTTTACTGAACATTTTAGCCTTAATATTGTGCATTTTCTGCTTTTTTTAGTCTGCTACTCTGTATGAAAGCTATAAAACTTATTTTACTGCTATGAACAGGTAAACCTGAAGATTTTGTAGGGTGAAAAAATATGGAACCTAGAAAAATTTAATACTTAGTTTGTTAATTATTTAAAGTAATTCACTGCTTGTAATTGCTACAATTGCAACCTCTGGGTAAGCAGCAGGATGCCTGTGCAACTTTGTATTTTTTATTGCTCAGCAGAATTAATTTTGTGAGCTGGATCCTGGAAACAGTAGCTCCCAGCACCAGGAGTGCAGCACTCCAGTATTCCACAGGCAGGGAAATAAAGGGACTCTCCTGAAGTGCAGGAACAGCTCTCCAGACCTGTGCACCCTCTGGAATTTCTCAAATTCACACTCAAACAAGGCTGTTTCACCCTCTTCAAGTTCAATAAACGCTCTTGACTGCAGTGATTTCTTCTCCTGGGACACAAACCTTGATTTTGCTCAAGGGTAGCAGGAATTTCCTTACTAAACCAAAGCACACCAAGAGCAGCATCACAGAGGAATTTCAGACTTTTTAATGGTAATAAAGGACTCAAGTGTGTGTAGGCAGGGTAGTGATCTGGGCTCCAGGATCTCAGAGGTCTTTTCCAGCCTCAGTGATTCTGTGAAATCCAACAAGTGAAAGAAAACATTACAGCAGAAATGCATCCACAGTGCTGCAGAGCCCAGAACATCCCACATGAGTGCCTGGCTGATCTACCTGGGCAAAACTCAGCACCTGTAACACAGGTAATGTGAGAAATGGAGGGGGTAGAGAACTTAATAAAAAATGCAGGATATGACAGTGAAAAGATATGAAATGGTTTTTCTTCCAACCCCAACAGATGTTGTTCAATTAAGGATGCAAATAAATCACCCTCTGCATTGCAAGTCAGAAAACACACACATAAAAGCTTTCTAAATACATTTCAGTTTAAACTTGCATAATTCTCCCAGTGGAGAAATCATCTTCAACTTATGTAATCCTTAGAAAGAGACATTATTACATACAATTCTGCGCCACTAAGAAACAAGGAAGACATATCTAGAAAAGAGGTGCACCCACACACGATTAATTAGCTGGGTGTGGAGGGGAAGAGCTGGAATGGGGGTGCAGAGCCCCGAGTTTGGTGTTTGCACAGAGACTGAGCTGTGAGAGAGCTCCAGGGGCTGCTCCCCTCTCGCCAGCCAGAACTGTCTGTTATACTTAACCCAGACTTCCGAACACTTGATATCCTGTCTGCTATTTCAATGCCCTTACTCAATGTTTCAGACAGACATTACACAAACTGGCTGGTGAAAAGGGTTGAGAAACCAAGAAGCCATCCAAGTCAATGACCTTATTCTATAAAACGACAGCACTGAGTGAACAGCGGGTGAGGAACAAAGCACAGGGTACCACAGCCCCCAAATCCATCACTGGAATCCTCCCCAGGAAAAGACAAGCACCAGGCTCTACCTTATCTTGTTGATAATGCTGCTGTCTTTTAATCTTTAAAGCCTGAGCAGTTCTTGTGCTTCCAGGAGCACTGATTCTCATACCAGAACAGCAACAGCTTCCATTTTTTAAAAGAAAAAAAATTACAGAAAACCAAACATTTTCTACAAAGCATGTGCAAAGGTAACTGTACATAAATCAATAAACAACAAAGCCAGCCCAGGTTATTGATTAGCTCCTTTGCTGTTTACCTCTAGCATACAGAATGATGCTGCAATTTTTACATACACACAGAACCTCTATCCTCATGTATGTTTTCCCTGACTCTTTACACAGGACTGTTAGGACAAGGCTGAGTTAGGATGGCAGGACCTGCCTCATTTCCCAGAACATATGTCTGTGCAGCTTATCAGGTTGTGTTAATATGCATCCCCTGCTTAGAGAAGCCTAATTTTACGTGATAGCAACCAAACCATAGATGGAGGCAACGATAAGAGCTCCACACGTGGGAATTCCCATTGGCTCCCAGGAGAGCTCTGTCCATCACACTCTGACAGGATCAGAGCTCAAATTAGTATCAGTGTTTTCGTCACCTCATCCAACCAAAAGTCAAAGCAAAATCGTTATCTCAGTGCAGAGGGGCCAGTCTCTAGCAGCCAGCAGGATTCCCTAATGCCAAGGAAAGCTGCACAAATCCTGATTTAACTCTGAGGCCAAGCTTATGGTCCTTGAATCTGCATCAGCAGAAAATGCTGGTCCTTATCCTAACCTTACACATATTTCTCCATTAGTAAAAAATAAAAACTGACAAATCCTAAATACAAGAAGAGATCTCTGTGATAGATCCCCACCACAACCTTAAAACTAAATCTTGCATGTAGTGACTAACAGACAAGACTCTCAGTCTGAAGCTAGCTCCCAGTTGCCCCATTCAGGGAGATCCACCAGGATCAGAGCACCAAATGTCTACTAAACCAAATCCTCATTAATGAACAAAATTAAAATCCTGCAGTAGCACAACTACAGGGTCTCAGAGTCAGCACAGTGCAGTAAATATCAGCTAAGGCCATAAATTTAGTGAAGCCACTCTGCCTCAGCACTGGGACACTGGCTCAGATCTGTCCTGGTCCCTGCCAGCCAACACACAGGAAGGAGTCTGATACACCAGTCTGCTGTGGTTTGTGGGTGAACTGGTTCCAATTACTATGGGCTGACTGCTTGAGTGGGAGCTGTAGAACCGGCCCCAAAGCCCCAAACCTTCGGATTAACCTGCTGTGTTCCAGAAGATCCAGAGCAGGTGATTTCTGTGACAATCTGAGCCTGAATCTCTGTGCTGACAATGAAATTTAAGGCATACAAGGTATAAAAGAGGAGGGAAGGGACCAGAGGACATTTTTTCAGAGCAAACTTGCTTCTCTGAAATTATTTCCCAAGAATGTACACTGCCTGTATTAGAGTCAAAACAGCATTAAAAAATTGGTGCTGATTTATTAATTCACAATATGCATTACCCAAATACACAAAACACATGCAAAGTAGATATTATCTAATAAAATGTATCATTAACACACATGCTCTAAGTGACAGATTTCAAACAAAAACATGCTACATTCCTACATTTTACAGTAATGCTTCCTGTATGTGAAGATCAATTTAAATTAAGTGCTCTATGGCCACTCAGCTAAAATAGATCAGCCTGGTAATTATGAGATTCTATCAATAGATTCTCAACAATCCAGTATAAGTCATTTTTGTCTAATTTTTTTCCAAGATCCCCCTACTGGTTTTGATGTAACTGTTCCATGATGGTTCCCTCTTAGATAAAAATCATAAAGTCCAAAGTGTGCTTTAAAATAAAACCAAAACAACTAACCCAAGCCAGATATAAAAAAAAAAAAAACAAAAAAAAACCTGTGTCTTAATACTGCACACATGGAGACACATGGTAAAGCAGTCTGGCCAGCTGAGCCAGCAATGTGAGTTCAATCACCAGTGATCCCCAGTAAGCACCAGCCCACTCCCTACTGCACTGGGGCCATTCAAACCCTGCGCGGCGGTGAAATTACCCTGCCAGTAGAGGAACATCAGGTGAGTTTTTGGCGAGGCTGGACAGTGCATCTCTGTAAACAGCCAGAGGCCGTGGCCCTGGAGCCCCCTGCTCTGGCAGTGCTGGTGCTGGGGGTGCAGATAAGGAAGGAGAGGCTCCAGCCCTGCTGTGCTGCCTGGACACGCTCGCGCAGCCTGGCGCAGACGCCTCCAGATGCTTTTACAACACCAATGCAAAGGCGCCTCTCAGCAAGTGCAAACACACCCTCCTGGGTCAGCCAGCCCCAGCCAGCGATAACTGGGCTCACAGCCTGCCAGGGACCAGGTGTCAGGCTCCCAGCACATCCAAAAAATGAGCGGTGTTTACACGCATCTTCAAAGCGTGCTACTGTTTGGGCAGAACACACGCCCAAGCCCGAAACCACAGAAATGGAGAGGCAAGCAACACAGCCCAGACAATGGAGGGAGAGGCAGAGGTTTAAATATTTTAGGCAGTGCTTTTCAAAAGCAGAGATTGCATATAATTCTCACCCTAATTCAAGAGAACTGACTGGAGGAACTTAGGAACTCTTCTGGAGCAAGAGAGAGCCGTGGTTGACTCAACACCATGAGATCATTGGCAGCCAACTCTTTGTCCAACACACATGCACGTACCTGCTGCTTTGTTCTCGATCTACAACATCTGTAAAACTGTTAGCATGCTTGGGAAAAACTGCTGATGTTTGCTTAAACACTGTCCTCTCCCTGGGTACACAGGATTTCCATCAAGCTGGTGGCACTTCTGAAGTTCATCTTTTAAGCTGTAAAAGGCTTCTGAACTAAACTACTGCCCCAAGATGTCAATGTTTTGGTTTTAGAGATTTCTGAGTTTTTACTGGAGAATCTCTAAAACAATTCTTGAATATAGGTAGAAGACATGACTTCAATATTCCATGAGAAAACAACTGAACCCTCAGTTCTCAAAATTTTGCCATATTTTTCATGCCAGTTTCTACCAAGAGGAATAGATCTGCCAGGGAATCAACTCAGAACCTCTCTGCTACACCCACCACAGGATACACCTATTAACAAATAAAGGTTACTACAGCCAGGAGGCAGAACTTTAGGATAAGACACAAATTCCAGCTCTGCTCCCGCAGCCTTTCAGGCGGCCATAAAGCACCTAAAAGCGCAGATCCTCCCTCCGTCCGCGCCAGCGCCGCGCTGCTCCGCTCGCAGCAATTTGGGTTCTTTGATTCTGCTGCACACTTGACCTGGCTAAACCTTCCTCCAGCTGAGCGAGCTGCATGTTGTGGCAGCGCTGGGTTGGGAGGCATTGTGAAATAAAGTGGGAGGCCTCATGTGCTCATTTGTGTGTCAGTACCCAGAATGCTGCTTCTGGCTTCCAGCTACTTCATAGAAGTGCTGCTGGGACTTGAACCGTGGGAACACGGCAGCGCTGGGTGTGTGGGTGTGCTCACACGCGTGCAAGGACAGCTCTGCCTCTGCTGGGCCCTGCTCACAGCCAGTCCTGCTCAGGGTACGCGTCTGGCACACAGGTGGGGAATCTCAAAGCGCTGTCAAACAGCGCTCGGTTCAGTATTGGAGAAAAGGGTTCGAAATAGACACGGCTTAACCCACCCTCCACTGCTGGAAATAGCAACCAACAAAGCCTTCAGGGCTGCGTCGGAGCTAATTCTGTATGAGTGGAGCATCCTGATGTGAGGCAGGCAGGGAGCTGTCTCACACTGAGTGGAGAGCAGTGCCACAAACACAGCCGGGCCACCGCGGTCCCACGGGACAGCACGCACCAGGCACCACCGGCTGAGCCCAAGGAAAGGCTCTGGCACTGATGCTGGATTTCTAGGACCCTGTTTTGCAACCCTGCCAGGTTATCCACATTTTAAATTTCTAGCAATGCCCCAGAATGGAATGGCTGTGCTCCACACCAGTAATGGTGGATGGGATGAGACAGGTGAGGAAACAGGACACCCACACAAGTAAAAGCCGTGCTGGTGCAGAGAGAAAGCAAAGCACAACAAACCCTGCATGGGAAGGTGGAACACCCAGTGAAGGGTACAAAATAAGTAAAATGGAGAAGTTACATGACTCAAGAAAAGAAAGAGCTTTGGGAAGTGGCAGCAGTGAAAGACCTTATGGGAGGTCACTTACTCATCCAAGCATGAACAAGGAGGACATAAAAAACAAAATTTTAGAAGAGGGTAAGGAATGTGACCCAAGTGGGGGGCTCCAGTTGTCACAACTCCCTCCAGCTTTTGGTTCAGACCCTTTGCTGACTTCACAAAGGCTTCTTCTGCAAGTGGCAAGACCAGGCAACAGGAGTCTTGTTCAACCAACAGGGCTGACAGAGGAAATCTCTGCATCTCCACATCCATCTCCTGGTACAGAAGGATGGATATGCACTACAGATACTTGATGTAGAGAAAAATATGCACTGGGAATGAAATATCTAGGAAAAGCTACGCCTTGTAGCAAGCTTTAAAACCATGCCAAGGAAAAAAAAGGAAAAGGAAAAAAAAAAAAAAAAAGAGAGGAAAAAAAGGCAGTTCTGCCACTACGCTGAATCTGCACCAGGGGCTTGTGCCAACCCAGCTCCTCCATTTAAGTCAGACCCTTAAAAGGCAGAGCTGTGCTGGCAGAATCTCCAGACCTCATCACAGAAACCTCATGGAGACACATGAAAAGGTCAAAACACTCACTGCTGCTTAAACAGCCATAAAATTGGTCATATGCATCCCATGCTACCAACATACTACCAGAGCCCCAGCGAGAGCACACCACACAAAGCGATGTGTCTGTACACACAGAGAAATAAATAAATCGAGAGACTGAAAAAAAAGGCTACTCCTGAAAGCAGAAAACCCAATATCTGACACAGCAGCTTACAGCACATCACAAACACAAACACCTCTGTATGAAACAGAACAAAGCAAAGCTGAGATCTACATCAAAAAGGAAGCCCACCACAAAGACACATGTGCTTCACCCTTTTATCCCCAAGACAGCCAAAGCCCCACAGACACACAAAACCCACACAGGATTTAACACACACGGAATGGGACCATCCTGTCATTTCCTCACTAGGCATCTAACTTTACTCCAGTGTTACTTGCCCCTGGCCACAGCCTACCAATCTTAGAGGCTGATTAAATCTCTCCGTAATTATCCGCACACACTGCTACAACACAAATGACCTTAGCATATGATATCCGTTGGCTAAGCCCAATGGAAAAAGACTTCAGGAAAAGGAAGGATAAGTGTACAAAACTCTGCCAGCACCGTCAGGGTCTCCTCAGGACTGCACTGTTTGAATAGAAGAGTCCTGAAGGCCTTGAAACTTAAAATGAGATAAAACATTCTGTTTTCCCTACCCCATCATTTAAGCACTTTTTTCTTCCCCACCTCGTTCCTTGCCACCCTCCAGATGAATTTATGCAGGAGATCTAGAATTTCATCATGATGGATTTCTGGCAAAATTTTCCAAAAAACAGACAGCCACCATTTCCTTGCACAATTTTTGGTGTTCCCTATTAGATATCTTCAGTTCACTCAGCAAGAAGTGCGGCACTCCAGGCAGATTTTGGAGGGTGAGGGAAGAGTGTTTCTCATGTTCTCAACTATGAAAGGGTCCCCAAAAAAACTGAGGTTTAGTAACCTTTTCTTGTTCTCCTTGCCTGGGGTGCTGGATAAATGATGCAGTTGAAGAAAAAGCCTTGCAAGAAAAGGAAAGCACTTCTCTCTCTACTAACATTCATTTTAATTAGACTCTAGAAATGACCAAGCCAGAGGAACAAGACCTATCTACAACAAAAATGTGGAGATTTCTTCATTTTACTTCCCAAACGAAGCATGCCCTAGAAAATTTCTTTCCCAGCATGAAAAATGTCTCCAGTTCGAGAGCCATATTCTCCTCTCACATGCATGTAGATCTATCCCACCATTCCATCTCGGCACATGACTGACAGAGAATAGACAAGCCATTAAAAACACATCCACCTCCAACCACGGGGATAATGTGCCTCATTACAGCCCAGCTTTGTCACAGCGTCCTGACATTCCGGGGAGGAAAAGGAGGGGTGAGGACAAGGACTGAGCCAGGAGAGAAACTGGAACTGCAAGAGTGAGACTCTGCTCCTTAATCCAGAAGTGTGCAGCCCGGTCGGATGGGCTCACTGGGCCTCCTAGTCTGGTTGTGGAATTACTGTACTGTTGGCACAGCAGGTTTAAAAAAAAAAAAAAGAAAAAAAGAAAAAAAATCTGGGGTTTGCTTGGGTATTTTTGTTACTTTTTTTTTAATATATAAAAGCTCTACCTTAGTCAGAGTGTGTGTCTGCCCCTTTAAACAGGTATTTGGTAAATCAATTCAGAGTTTTCACAGCAGGCTTTAAACATCGCTTCTCTTTTCCAGGCTTGTGCTTTGCCCCTTCCACTCCAGACACAAAAACCCCAAAGTCTGGAAATCTCTGACAGTGGGGCAGAGCCCAACCAGCAAACCTGCAGGGCAGAACTGGGGAGGCAGGAGTTTGCTTTCCCCTTGCATGGAGCAGGAAGCAGCATTGCTCATCCCCAGCCAGTTGCACCATCCCAGGAGCCAGACAGACACACAGACAGCCAGACAAACAGACACGCCGGTGTCTGCGAGTCCCCAAGGCCTTGTGGCACTGCTGCCCATGGAGCAGGACCGCTGCCAGATGCCAAGGCAGCCTCCCACCCACACACCAGGGATTCTGGGATCTAAAGGCAGCTCAGACTCAAAGGAAAACAAGTGGCACCTAAAAAAATGTGCTTTAGCTGTCTGGCTGGGCTCAGCACGGCATGGAATACCTTATGGAGCTGCTGCAGCTGGCCCTAGACAGAGTCATTTGCTGGATGTATACATAATCCAATATACAAAAGCCTGTCTGCTGGGGAAATTCAGGCTCCGCAGGGATACTCTAAAAGCAGGGACTTCTCCATCACGTTCCGAACACTTCATCTATAAACCAGTAACCTGCACTACCGGCACAATTTTTTTTTTTCTTTACAAGCACATTTTACTTCCATACAACCATTCAGAGCATTGAGCCCGCATCTCCATCCCATTTTTCGACAGAAAAGTGCATGGACTTGTGTCTGGAGCCATCAGTACCTGCTCCTTTTTTTTGGCTTTTCCTTGCCTTAACCCCTGAGTGAAGAAGCCCCTGAGGACCCAAAATCACTGCCAGATAAAGTCTGGGGCAGTGTAATGTGCTTCAAAATCAAGGTGCACACATAGTAAAATATACAAATGCACACACGTAATTTAAACAAACTCCAGCCACCGTGGTCAGAACACAACCAGAGAAAATAAAGGTGTCATCTCGAGCACTGCTCCTCCACAGTGACACACACCCGGGGAGAATGGAGAACACGATTAAAATTGCTAAATGACTCCGAGGAAAAGCAGCCGGTAACAATTTGGGTATATCGATGAACATTACCGAAATTCCCCCCCGCCCCCTTTAAAATTACAGACATCACTTACCCGGGGGGCTTTCCTCTTGTATTTGTTGTTATAGTCAAATTTTTCTTTCATTTCATCTAAGAGCTGGCCCAGTCTAGCTTTCTCCTCTTTCCCAGCATAATCCTGGCTGAGGAGGATATAGGATCTCCAGTTTGCAGAGTCAAAGCCCCAGTGGCAAGTCCTGTTTTCCAGCGATTTGTGAGAGTGGACCACAAATTTGTGAGGTGGGTACATGAGCCTGCAGTCCAAGCACTGGATGCAGGCTGCGCTGGGGTTACTGTAAAGCTCTGGCACCAGGAGTCCCTTACACTTCCCAAAGCACTCATGATACACCTTGAAGCTCTTCTCCGTGAGCTCCAGCTCAATTGTGCTAGAGAATTCCTTCTTGCAGTGGGGAGGATAGGTGCCACCATAAAGCAAGGCGTTACAAAGCCTCTCAGCATCAGTTTTGGTGATGAGCCCGCAGGAAGGAGCGGAGAAGGGCAGGATGCCCATGACTTTGAGGATTTCCAGCTGGTCAGCAGTGCATCTGGAGCAGTAAATATGCAGCTCATCACACACCGAATTAATCTGCTGCAGGGAGAAGTCCCTGAGCACCGAGTTCAGGATCTGGGGCAAGCAAAGCCGCTTCTCTCCGCCCACCACGAAGCAGGAGATGGTTTCCCCTTCCAGGATGGTCTCGCACCTCTCCGTGGATCTGTCCGAGGGCATGAAGAAGGGACCGGGCATGACCGGAGGAGGCTGGATCGGGGGCAGATGCAGTACAGGTTCCGCTGGGTCTTTGCCATTGTCTTTCTTGTACATCTCCTGTGCCCATCGCGCTGAGAAAGCAGCAGGGCCACCCAGGGAGCTCATAGAGCTCAGATGAAACTGTTCCAAGGTCTTCTGCAGTCCTGGATGAGGCTGGAAGCTGCTTCTACTTACAGTCTCCATTTTTTAGTTTCTATTCCCAAAACAAACAGCAAAAAAATCCCCAGTTATCTTCCACCCTGATGCAAATCCACTTAAGGGATTTTTTTTTTTAAGGAAAAAATACGAACAAAATAAAACAACCCACCCTTGTGTTTTTCCTCCTTCTCACTCAGCAATCCACTAACGGAGAGGAAATAAATCCTTTTGTATGCGTGCCTCTCTCTTCTTTCTTTTCTCTTGCTTCGCGTTACAATTTCAAACCCTCCAAGTCTCCAAGCTGCCCCGATGGAGCAGAGAATCACGGCAAAAAGAGGTCTTCATCCGAGCACTCACCCCCTCAGCCAACCCCCAGGCAAACCAATCCCTCCTCCCACACCTCCAACACACACACACTCACTCACTCACACACACACACACACACACACCACCCACAGAAACACAAAAAAGTCTGTGCCACGCTCCGAGCACCCGCGGCTCAAATATGTTCTGGCGGCTGCTGCTTCTCTGCAGTGATCCCCCTTCTGTCCATATCCACCGAGGGAAGGCGCGGGGGAGGAAAGTAAAAAGCAGGAGGAGGCAGAAGGCTGGCTCTGTGGAAGAACAACGCAGGAGAAAAGGCCCGAATCTCCGGCACTGCCACACGGGCGAAGAGCGGCTCCGCTGCCCCTCGTGGTCCCTGGGCTCGGCCTGGGAGGGCTCCTCGGCTCTGGGCTCGCCTTCCTGCCCTCACTTGTGCCGGTGCTCTCGTGGTGCCGTGGGGAGCCGCGGTGAGGGCGCGCACATCCTCCCAGCTCCTCTTTCCAGCAGTGACTGAGAGTGCCTGAGAGCTGAGCTAATGCAGGCGGGCTCAGCCTCCCGCCCTCCGCCTCCCCCCCTCTGTTTGTTGGTGTCTGCCTCAGTCATTGAATCCCGGCCAAGAATGTGACCAACTCCCCGGGCCGGGCTCTTCCAGGAACAGCGCCCGCCTCCCCCTCCGCGCTGCGCCCAGACCGGCCGGGATGTGCCGGGATCGGCCGAGCCAAGCCGAGCCGAGCACAACCGAGCTGATCCGAGCCCAGCCGCGCCGAGCCGAACCGAGCTGGGATGTGCCGAGCCGAGCCGAGCTGTGCTGAGTGGTGCCGAGCCGAACCGAACNGAGCTGTGCTGAGTGGTGCCGCGCCAAACCGAGCCGAGCCGAACCGTGCCGAGCTCAGCCGAACCGAGCCGAGCCGCTGCACGGGCGGGCGCGCGGCAGCGCCGGCGAGGGAGGGAGGGAGCGGGGGGAGGATAAACTGCTGGGTTCACGGACCGCCGCGCCGCCGACGAGGGGCGGTAGGGCGAGGGCTTTTTCCCTCTCGCCGCTGGATTTCTGGCACCGGTGAAATGGAACAGGCGCGGGGAGCGCTCGCACGGGCACGGAGCGTGTGTGAGCACTCACGGAGCCCTGCCCGGCGTCAACTGCGGGCTCACACCCCGTGCCGACAGCGATCACGGGCGGGAGAGCGCGGCTGATGGGCGAGAACCGCGCGGGAGCAGAGCGCATCCTCGGGGCACCGAGGAACCCCCGAGCGCTACCGGCGAGCCACACACGTGTGCTTCCCTGTCCCCGCACACGTGTGCGCCCTTGCTCCGACATACATGTGTTCTCGGCACACGTCACACGCTCCTTCCACCCACGGGCGACGCTCAACGCGTGGAAGGAGCGAGAGGCGCAACCGCAGCGCGGGTGGGCAGGGGCTGGGGCTGTCCGAGCCTCCTGGAGCAGGAAGGCAGAGGCAGCACTAAGGTCACGCTGGTGGCACGCAGGCGGCTCGGCTCCCGCGGGGCCGGGGCTGTCCGGAGTGTCCGG
>PYHW01010444.1:459733-480833 GCA_013186435.1 Turdus rufiventris
GACATACACTGTGCATGGCACGGACACCACTGACCACTGCCCAGGGCACAGACACCACTGACCACTGCCCAGGGCACGGACACCACTGACCAGGGCACGGACACCACTGACCACTGCCCAGGGCACGGACACCACTGACCACTGACCACTGCCCAGGGCACGGACACCACTGACCACTGCCCAGGGCACGGACACCACTGACCACTGCCCAGGGCACGGACACACATGGCACGGACACCACTGACCACTGCCCAGGGCACGGACACACACATGGCACAGACACACACTGACCATAGCACGGACACACACTGGCCCTAGCATGGACACACACTGCCCCTAGCACGGACAGTCATTGACCATGGCATGGACACCAACTGACCACAGCACAGACAGGCACTGACCACAGCACAGACAGGCACTGCCCAGTACATGGACATGCACTGCCCAGCAGCACTGCCAACTCCACTATGAATTTATTATTCATTTGTTATTCTCAGGAGTGAGATGCTCTTACTTTCTACTAATGTTAAATTTCAAAGGAAAAAAAAAAAAACAATTGTGTCTTCTCCCATTTTCCATGGACTGCACTCCCAGAATTCTAACAAACATTTCAATCCCCACTTAGCATCACCATAAGGAACAGGCTGAAAAGATTTCCACTGTTATCTCAGAGCTCTGTCAATTGTGTGCCAAAAAGGGCTGGGGAGCACTTTCACACCAGCACAATTGTTAACAGTGTTTGTAATGCAACAAGGACTTTAAGCACTGCTCATCCATGGAGTGTGACTGAGGGACACAGACACTGAATTTTGGACAGTCTCATCTGGAAGAGTTCATGGCAGTGGAACAGCAGAAAAAACACTTCGGGACAAAAGAGGAGGAGCACACAGACAAATATCCAAACAGTGCTTAAAAGAGCAATTGGAAAACAAACCCTCTGTGATTTACTCAGATCATTGTAATGGGGCAGGGCACACACCAAGCTCTTGTGTTTTATTTGTACTTTTATATTCTGAAATCCCCTTTAGAATAAAGGGAAAAGGTGTAAGAGTTGTAGAAGAGCTTCGACGTTCCCCTAAGTCAGCATTTCCTCTGAGAGGAACCCACTCTCACATACCCAACCCTGAAATCAACCCTCAAAGTGCTAAATGGCTTCAGAAGAGCAGGAACCAAACACTGGTCCAGACCAGCAGCTGTGTCTTCATGTGCTCAGAGAAGACACTTGGAGGATCTTCACCAAATTGCTTCACTGGTAGCAAGAAGGACCCTTGAAGTTTTGTTTATACAATCCATCACACGTGGATTTGATCCATGAGTGGGATTTTTACATATTGCCACAATACCAAGGTCTAAAAATGGGATTTAACAATTTAGGCCATGCAGTCCTTGTTGATTCCCGATGCTAAAGAAAACCACATTAAGAGAAAGCAGGGTTAGGAATATTCCTCACTGGGTAACAGGATAAGCTAAAAGGTTTTAGTCAAGAATAATTTTTAAATTATATCATTCAGAAGTTATGAGGGACCATCCATCCACTCCACCATTTCCAAACTGAAGGGTGTGCTTTGGTAGCATGAAAACCCCTCCCAGCATTCAGCCAACATTTAGTGAAGCTCTGACTGTGACTGTGACAAGGGAGAAGCACCAGACACACAGTGAATTCCCCCAGGGCTGTGGCAGTTCACCAGACTGTCATCAGAGACACTCCATACAATGGGGACCAGCAGCAGGATCACTCCCTAGATGGATTTAGTGCAGTTTTAGGCTTTTTTTTTTTTTTAATCCACTAAAATATAAATGGCCAGATATACTCAAACATCACATATGGAGTTCCTGATTCTTTTAAAGAACCAAACTAATGCCTGCAGGAAGTTTGGATAGCAATGGAAAAGCTTCTCAGCTCTGGAAGCTGGGTTTTTTTTCACTCCCTCTCCTTCATCCCCTACAAAGAAAGGACAGCAAGCAGTAGTTGCAGTTCATTTTAAGAGAGGTGCCATTTTCTCTTCCAAATGACTTTTTAATGCAAGTAAATCACTGGATGGTGCAACAGATTGTTTATGGGTGGAATTCGTAAATGGAATTCCTGAAGCAGAGGGGACTACCAAAGAGACAGGAAGGATGGTCTTGTGGTTAAGACAGAAAACTCAGGACATCTGGGGTCTATTCCCAGATCTCCCACAGATTTCCTGTTGCCTTGGGCAAGTTGCTGAGTCTCTCTGTGCCTCAGTTTCTGTATCTGCAGTACTCAGACAGTGAGCAGTTGGAGTGGCAGCTTCCAAACTGAAAGCCACGACAGGACAGCCTCAACTCCTGCAGTAACAACACAGCAAAACTTGAACATCTTTGCATCCCACGGACTGTGCAGAGCTAAGCAGCAGCAGGGCAGGAGAAGGGGGAGCCAAAGGAGCCGTCGGGTGGCATTAAGGTGGCGGTGGCTTCTCAAGTGAGAGCTGCATCTTAAAATCACATTAATCTGTCCCCCAGTCACTGCTTGTCTTGCTCCAGTTCCAAAGCCCTGGAGCTGGAGAAAGGAGAGGGGAAAAATATCTCCGAGGAAGGGCCCTAACACCACAGTGTTTTTCTCACTCTCTCCCTCTTCTCCTCCCCCTCTCCATTGGCTTCAAGGCCAACAGCTCCTGGAACACAAACACTCTTGTAAACTTCTGAACCACACAGCCCTATGGTGGGTGGGTGTTTGCTCCCTGCCTGCCAGTTCCAATCCACCCACAGATTCCAAAGGCCCAGAACAAAAAGCAGGCTCCATTTTCCATATTTAACAGGCACTTCTTTTCCTTCAATGCCTCTCCCCAGCAGCAGGTCCCACCTTTTGCACGTCCCCCGGGCTGGGGGGATGTTTGTGCCTGTGTTTGTACACACAGAGCAGCACTGTGCTCCCAGAGGGTTCCCCCAGCCCCCTCTGCTTCTCACTGCCTGCCTGCTCAGGGAGAGCTGGGATTAGCAAGGGCTGTGCTGCATCTTGCAGCTATTTGACAAAACGTTGGGGAAGGGCCTATTGTGAAGATTGTGAAGAAGGAAAGGGGGAGAGCGTGGGTGCGAATGCGACACGTCAAAATTCCTGCTGCAGCTCACATTAGACAGCACAGCCCTTGGAGCAGCCAATTCCCACTTTCTCCATGCTTGTACTGTACATATTCATTGCTAATTGTGGCAGAAGTAAAACAATTTCTGCATGGCCAGGATATTTTCTTCCCTCTTTTCCTTTAGAGATTATCATTTATCAAAGTCGTCGTTTTCGGTGATCAATTACAGTGAAACTGGGGAATGCCAAACTATCCAGAACCTGAGGAATAAGGTTTGAAACTCTCTGTTGGAAAGGATTATCTGAGAGCCAGGTGGTCTTTTTCATTCAAATGTTTCAATTTTTCATCAACACACATATTCCACTCACAGAAAATTACTTCATGAATGTGAACTGAATTATCTTTTTGGCCAGAATTAATTTATTTTAAGGACCCACTTCTTTTTGTACATATGTCTCTGAGATAAGCACTGAATTTAAGACATCTAAAAAGTCACCCAAAAAAGTTTCAAGAATCAGTCGTATTTAGGATGAACAAACAAAAATTTTCTTTGTCTGAGAAGGTCAGCAATACTCATGACAACTGTGACAAGTCATGACAACTATGACAATTCATGACAACTCATGACAACGAAAACAGGCTTTTTTTCTTTACGAATGGAAAAGTCAACTATTTACAGACACCTTTCAGGACAAAGAGCTCAGTGAGGTGGCTGGGATTTTTCAGCAATGGCAGCAAGGTGTGTTTGAGGGCTTTGGTCCAGCTCATTGATTTTATTTTACCACAGGAGCAGCTTCTCCCAGAGAACCCCACGGATCCAGAACTCATCATTATTTCCTTAACTTTTTCCCAAATTCTTGGCTCTGTCCAGCTCAGCTCCATGGCCTGTCTCCTGTATCTTTTATATCTTTCCCAAGTACAGAAGCTCTTGGTCATGGCCCATTGGCCATATATCCATGATGAATACATGTAATGAACATATGACCTGCTTAAAACATGACTTGCTATCACCTAAAATTCGTATTTAATTTGCAGGAAATCATCAGGCATCTTAGGAAGTATGGGAGTTGAGGGGTCGTTAAAAGCACAGGAAAGAGCTCTCAATTTTTTGGAATTTTTTTCATCCCAAGTTGCCTGGTATGTTGCTCAGGGCTACCCCTCCCTCCCTCACACACTCTGCACCTACATGTCCTGGTGGACGCTGCCAAACACCTCATTAAAAAAAAAAATCCAAAAAACATGCTTGCTACCACCAATAAAAAATGAATTCACTGGGAAAAATCAGTCAGAGAAGGGAATAAGGCTGGAACTCTTGGGATTCCCAAAGGAGCTCACAGAATAGTCCTGTAGGGACTCAGGGCTGCACAGACTTTTTGTCATTTATATGAAGAGCAAATCTTTCATTTTTGAGCAAACAAGGCAGGGCATGCACATCCAGACAGAACACCAAGCCAAAGCCTTGTCCCTGTCACTGGTGCACAGAGCTGCTGCTGTCCACCCCCAGCAGCTCCTCCAGAGCCACCAGCACCATCCCAGGGAGGAAAAACCAACTGATCTACTGGCTGGGTTTTTATCACCCTGGCTTCTGATCCTGGTGTCTCACCTCATGTCCTTTGGTACATCCTTTACAACAGCTCAACGTCCAAAATCATGGCAGGGAATGAGTCTGCTTGAAATTTATGACCTCTTCCCTCTTGTTGTAAAGTGATCCCCTGTCTGCTGGTCTGACAGGTGAACCTGCAATTTATTGTAGAGGCCTGTGCCTCCTATAAATAACACATGAAGCACCAGGCACTCTGTGGAGATCAGTGCTTGCATCATCACTTCACTCATTCAGAACGTGCTGTCCTAAAAATCCCAGATTTCTACTCCTTTCTCACAAATTCTTATGCATTGATCTCATATTTATTTCATTTATGGGCTTTCTGAATGAACCTGTGATTAAAGCACATGCACACCTCATTAGCATAATGAGATTTTTCCTACAAGCATGTAATGAAAACGAAACAAATTCATTCTGTCATTTTACAGATGTGGAACTGCAGAACAGGGAGGATATACAAGTGGCTTAAAGCCACCCTGCAGATCTCTATCACAATCCAAATCATTTACCAAGTTAAAATCAACTGGTTTTAACTTCATGACTGGGTTTTTTCCTAACAAAACTCTATAATATTCCTAGAACTACTCCCAGATCAAACCTATGCAATAACAGAATTCAACACTGAAAGACAAAGAGGTCTGGGGTTGTTGGATTTTTTTTTTTTTTCTGTCAATAAGACCTATTCCATACTCCAGTGGACAAGACAGGCTATGTTTTGAATTAGACACTTCAGTCTGGTGGAAGCAGGCAGTGAAAGCCCCCCACTAGATTTGTATTTACTGAAGTGCCTGATTTAACACTGCCCTGCTCTCTTTTTCAGGAAAAAGACACTGAACATTTTCATTTCTAGACAACATCAACTGTCAGACTAGCTTTTATGTAAAGCATTTTCATTTTGAGTCTCTTCAATTTTTAATTAGCTGTGTCAGAAGAGGGGAGCATGAAAGCTGGTGACAGGAGCCATCGGGGCAGCAGGTTCCCAGTTTCCCAGTGTCCCAGTCCCTGTCCCAGCAGGACATTTCCACAGCCTGCAGGACCTGCTCAAATGAGCTTCCACCAGACTTTCAGAGAGTTCCACTTCTGTCTCCAGCAGTTCTACACTTCCAGGGCTCCCTGTGGCTACAGGAATGGTATGTGCATTTATTAATTTATGTAGATTAAACCCACTTCACTTACGTGGCCCTCTGACAAAGAAAAAATAATTAGGGTTTAAGATTATTTTAAGCAAGAGATGAGCTCATATCTAGTAAACTTCAAAACTATTCCTGGGTACGGCATTTATATTAAAATAATGAACAGTGACTGTGAGAGGAAGGACTGCAGGAAAGGCTGGCCATGCTTAGATTCCCTTTTTCATCTCCACCCTTCAAAATTTTTTATGAGATTTCTTCCCTGCACGTGGCAGGCTGACAGTGGGGCTCTCCCTGCTCTCCCCCTACCATCCATCATGTAATCCAAGCCCATCTTGAAGCAATGATCCTGTCTGTCCCGTGCCTGCTGCAGCATCACCACTAGGACCAGGATCCATCAGGAATGTGCCAGCTGGCACCTTTCCCTCCCCTCTGCTTTCTTTCCCTGTGCAGGAGAAACCATTCCTTGCCTTCTGGGGCCAGCACTGGACCCACACTGTTCCTCCTAATGAATGCAACCTGTTCTAACCAATGTGAAGCTTATTTGTGAGTGTGGAGCTGCACTCAATTGCCTGACATTTCACATTTCTCACCATAAATCTGGGTAACACTTTATTTTAATTACTGGGACATTTTCTAACTTTTATTGTTTCTGGCAAACACAGGCAAAATGAGCTCATTCATTATATAAGGTATGTGAGCTATTTCTTCAGGGGAAATTGTGTTCTATATTACCCTTGCTATGCAAAAAGATGCCATTCACCTCCCTTGTACATGTCATTAAGTGTCACACAGACTGAGAAGGATTAACTCATCTTTTCCTCAATGACAGAGACCTTGAAGGTTCATCCATCCATCCATCCATCCATCCATCCATCCATCCATCCATCCATCCATCCTTCTGCATTTCTAACACACCCATTAATTGTCAGCAGCTTTGTCACATCTCCACTCCAAAGCTGGTGAAGGCACCACCTTGATGTGATACAGAAGAAAGTCTAAAATGCAAATTTCAGATTTGGTTTGATTTTGCTGAGGTAATTTTTCTCTACAGGCATTACAAAGGAGACACGAGCAAACTGGTGAGGGCTGCACTGCTCAGGGAGATGCTGTGTGTGAGGACTGGGCACCAGAGCCTGCACTCAGGGCCCTGGAGAGACACAAAAGATTTTACAAATGCCCTGAAACCTCAGGGTAAAAATCCCTTTTTATGTCCAACCCCCCTCAGCAAAGTTCTGTAACTTCACTAAGACGAACAGCACTGGAGACCAGAGAGCTTGGACTCCTCCAGCTCTCCAAGGTCACATCAGAAGACCTGCAGAAAAGAACACTCAGCATCTCTGGGCCTTATTTGTCCCACAGCAATCAGTGCCAAATTTCAAATGCAGTCCAAACAAAGATTAAGTTTAGACTCTCTATCTCCATAATGATAATTTGGGGCCAAGACTCAGTAGGTGCTGAGCACTCTGCAGGCAACAGAACGTCTCCCTTGTAAACCCAGCCTGTAATTTTTCAATTACTGAATTCAGACTGGACTGGAGAAATCATAAATCAGGCCACTCCTTTTGACAATTGTTGGAGCTCTAGAACTGGACTCCTGCTCTTGGCCTGTAGCAATGCCTCTCCCCTTGTCTGTGCGTTAGATCCCTCCTCAGACTGTACCTTCCTTGTTCCTGCTGAGCCTGAGATGATGGAATTGGCCATTTGCCCAGGTGAAGGGGGAAAAAAAAGGTAGTTACTGTAATGGAAGGGCTTTCTGAGTCTTCTGAGTGAAAATCCCAGGCAGATAGCACAGAGCCTGTTTAATGACTCACACTCCGCTTTTTCACCAGGGAAAAATTTCAGGCCTGCACTCACTTAAAAGATGGAAATTTTTATAAAACTTCCATTGTGGTATGTTACCATCTGTTCAGAAATTAACAAAAACAAAATCAAAGTAAGCAAATGGGTTGATTTTCTTTCTTTTTTTTTTTCTTGTAGTAAGAGCTTTCTGTTCTGTAGATAAGAGTGAATCTCCAAGGGGAACTGTGAGCACATAGAGTTCAGTACAAGAAAATAGAGACTCCAGTGGAATTGTTTGCTGGCTTTGCGCAAATCCACGTCCTGCAAAGTAAACTGTTCTCTCAGTGATGGCCGTTTCCTCCTGCAGTGATCAGGAGTGTTCCTGTCAGTCAGGGAGGGAGAGAATTCTTGAGTCTGCAAGCATTTGCATGTGCTCAGCCCCAAAAACTCCTCGGATCTGAACGGCATCCAAGGGCTTCTGATGAGACGACTTTTCTGACAAAGTGTTCCCTCTCCTGGGAACCAGGCCACTGAGGAGTTGGAAGAGATGTGTATAATAACACAAATTTTCAAGTTTTCGTTGGAGAAAAAAAAATTAAAGGAATTGCAGACAGCAAATTTTGCTTCATCCTTTCTAATGCTTAAGTTTTTCTGCCTGGTTTTGAACACAAACGTATAGTTCTTTTTTTCTTTTCAGAGTTGAATTCTTGGAACTCATACCATTTTCATTTGGCTATTTTTACCCGCCCTGCTCCTTCCTGTATCCATGGTTTCATCAAAACATTGAATTCCAGCCTCTAATGACATAACCTTCCCCTTTCCTTCCTGTTCTCATGTCACCTCTCGTTTTCTCACCAGCTCCAAATCCTTCTCTGATTTTTAGACTTTTTCTGCTTTGGACTTCTTATTTTCTTTATGCACTTTGTACAGCACTATCCTCTACAGAGTGGAATATTAAGAAGTCATAAACTTCTGAATAAACAAGCAAACAAAGCAGCCTTCCAGCTGAGGAGAACACCTTCTCCTCTTCTTTACTCTAAGGAAAAATCTGATTTCAGACATACAGCTTTGTCTTGCATCGGTATCAAACTGGAATGATTTAACTCCAATCACTCTCTGAGTGTCTTATCTGCTGGGCTGGGGATAAATCAGCTGCAGGACAGCTCAAGTGAAATGAAGAGAATGATTGCCATGTGAAGTTGAGACAAAGGGACCGTGACACACAGCCAACAACTTCACTGCCTCTATTTACCCATTAAATGTGAGATAAAAGTGCCATTCAATGGATGGCTCGAGTTACTTAATGGATTAGCACTGCAAAATACCTGTCATAGTCTGGCTCTTTCCACATGGATCCTACACTTGTGTATGACACAGAGCTCCAGTGCTGTGTGAGCTTGGAGGGAAAATGTAGGAACAGCAATCTGGCATGAACATTCCTTGTCTCAGGAAAAAAATCAAACTGCGAATGGAATTCATTTGCTGATTTGCAGGAACAATGAAGTCAAGCAACAAAACTTAGCAAACCATATTAAAAAGCATCTTCGCAAGTATTTTTGCAGGCAACAGAGGTGTTTATGAACCAAAAAAAGAGGTGTAGAAGTTACAATGGCTCCAGGGCAAATTTTAACTGGTTTCCCTTCCTTATTAGATTTCTCATTCATAAAAAATTGCTGGCTGACTTTGCAGTCACTGCACCATGTGGGATTTTAGGTGTTCCTAACCATCTGTGTGCATTTTTTCCATTTGTCTAACTAATTTTCCATCTTCAGTTTATTTGTCTTAATTTTATCTCCCTGTCTACATAATTAGAGATATCTGGAACGTCAAGACAAGCCTTTGTCCCAGCAGAGGGATGGACAGTGTATTTCTATGTGCCATCAGAAGCAAAGAACATAAGCTCTAAGCTATTCCAAACTCCACTGCCATTCTCTGCTGGCAATAAATAAAGTTCTTCATGCTATAAATCATGTTTGATCCTGACAGTTTTTCCTGATCTGGAGCCTGGAAGTTCAGAGTCCTTCCAAAGGGTGTCACTGAAGCTCCCAGCCAGGTTTGCTCTCAGAACACGACATTCTCAAATCCAGAGGAACAGCCCCAAGTGAATCAGTTTGAGCTCCACACTGACAATCTGCCAGGAATTGAGAGTCTCTGTATAAAGCTGAATGCTGAAATGTGTCAGGTGCCCAGAATTTCCATCAAATTCCGTGGCTGAGCCACTGAGTGGGATTCAAGGATTAGAACATTAAATTGTGCAGAGTTACACCTATCCATAACTTCCCTATGGGAATGCCAGGCTGGAAGATTACAAGACTAAGTCAGCAATTTCTCAGTCCCACAGTCTTATCTCCTGGTGCCCAGCTAAAGTCTCTTATCAACAGAAAACAGCTGGAAAGCTTTATACATAAAGTTATGATCCTGCAAGATTCAGAATATTATTTGCACGATAAGCTGAGAAATGAGGTTTGAAGTCTTTCCTGTGTTTAAGCCTAAAAAGAAAAGCTTAGCAAGATTCAGAAATGCCAAGTTCAGTCTCCTTACACACAGAAAATTAAGTCTGTTTGGATCCATGCAGTTTATTTTGGGCTAGCCTAGAAGCTCCATGGGGAACACAACCAGGTTAAAGAAGACATGCAAATGAGAAGTGTGTGACACAGATTTGTGCTGCCTTTCATTTTTGCTCATACCTAGAAAAGCTCCATGACTAATGATATCAATGTTTCTTTGAGATGTTCAGTCTTCCCCACACTGCAGTTGTGTATGTTTAGAATTCACCTGCAGTTTATCCATATTTAATCTTTTCTCCTTCCCTGCTTACTCTACACAGATCATTGACATTTTGATCAGTTGCAATTACAAAGCCACGTGGAATGATGGAATTGTGAAAGTTCTGAACCGAATCCCTGGTTCTCCCCAGGTTGGAAAGACAATTTTCAGCAAGTCAAACCACCATGACTTCCTTTATTAGAGCTGTACAAGGCCACAAGAGCAGTTTGTTACAAGAGGAAACAGTGGAGTGGGTCATGTTTAGCACCAGGAACAAGACAATTTTGTCATGACCTACTGTGTTACCTACCAAAACCAAGTTTTCATGCCATGCTTTCATTCCTTCTCATCACAAGGAGCTACAAATTGCCTCTGTGAAGACTCTTCTCCCTCAGCAAGAAAAACAATGAGGTCCTTAAAAGGGCTGCTTAGAAAAACTCAGCACGTTCAGAGATGCTTTGTCGTTTCTGCCCATTGCCCAGTGATCTTCCTTATATAACTGATTAATAAACTCCATGAAATTTCTCTGGAGATAGGCCAGGCCACAGATCCTGCTCTCATTTTATTTTAGTTCTAGGAAAAGCAAGCAAGAAAAGGCTGCTTCTAAAAAATTTCAGCTACTGTTGCTGATGCTTGGTTCCCAGAGACATCTGTCAATAATGGGGTCTCCAGGAGGTTGTTCCTGGTGTCCAGGTAGTTGTTCCTGATGTCCAGGTCTGTTCTTGGTGTCCAGGAGGTTGTTCCTGGTGTCCAGGTCTGTCCTTGTGCCCAGCTCTGTTCCTGGTGTCCAGGAGGTTGTTCATGGTGTCCAGCTCTGTTCCTGGTGTCCAGGAAGTTGTTCATGGTGTCCAGCTCTGTTCCTGGTGTCCAGGAAGTTGTTCATGGTGTCCAGCTCTGTTCCTGGTGTCCAGGAGGTTGTTCCTGGTGTCCAGGACATTGTTCTGGTGTCCAGGAGGTTGTTCATGGTGTCCAGGTCTGTTCCTGGTGTCCAGGAGGTTGTTCCTGGTGTCCAGGACATTGTTCTGGTGTCCAGGAGGTTGTTCTGGCATCCAGGAGGTTGTTCCTGATATCCAGGAAGTTGTTCCTGGTGTCCAGGTCTGTCCTTGTGCCCAGCTCTGTTCCTGGTGTCCAGGAGGTTGTTCTGGTGTCCAGGAGGTTGTTCCTGGTGTCCAGCTCTGTTGTTGGTGTCCAGGAGGTTGTTCCTGGTGTCCAGGAGGTTGTTTCTGGTGTCCAGAGGTGGGCCACAACTGAGCTCCATGCACTGGTCTCAGCCACCTGAGGGAATGCCCATCCAGATTTATTTTCAATGGATTTTGCTGCCACACTGTTTAAACAAACAGGGCTATGCACTGTTCATGCAATTTCAAAATCTTACTTGAAAGCATTTCATGTGCACCTCAAGCACTTCCTTCCACCTCCATGTCTCCCTTCCTTTCCAGTGCTTTCCACTGGAATTCCGGCTTCCAAAGGCATCAGAAGTGCCCCTGAATCTGTTAAACAAAATTCATGGGCAGTTCATCTAAACCAGAGCATTCCCATCTCTTGGATCTCCCCAAAGCTGACATTTGGTAATGACCATCACCTCCTAAGGGCAGACTGCACCTCCAAGTGAAGACAGTGCCAAGCACATTGTGATTCTCATTTGCAAGATTTAACTTGGAAAGATCTGGGGACAATTTCTGAGTGGAAGTTAACAGCCAGTTGGAATCACTGTGAGCATGCCAGGAGGGGGGCAGGGAGGGAAACAAACCTAAATTAGCTGTGGTTTGTGAGCAAGGGAGGTCAGCTCTGAAAAAAAATAACATGGTCCCAGTGGGATAAACATTTCAGCAGATAAATCAGCAACTGGGCCAGTCATGAAATGCAGGTCCTGCAAATATTTCACAGCCATGGAAGGGGAGCTAAGGAGAAAAACAATTGGCTGGTTGGACAGCACATACTCAGAGGGAATGGACATTCTCTGGAAAGGTGGCACAGGGGTGCTGCTCACCTGACTCCAAGGGATTGCCAAACTGGGCACAGAACAGCCAACCACACACAGCTATCCTCAGGATTTCTGTCATCAGTGCTTGAGCACTAAGAACACAGATCTCTGTGGCTGATGCTCTGTAGCAAGACAAAGGTTGCCTCCTTCATCTTCCAAAGTTCAATTTTGAACTCACTAAACCCATGCTAATTGTCTTCACCAACATTTCAATTTTTAAAATGGTGTTTTGCAGACACTGGATTTGGATAGCAAGTTATACTCTTTGAAAAGCACAAAGATTTGCCTCAGATGATTTCAACTTAGTGCTCCCACGTATCACTCACTAGAAATGTGAAGTGCAGAAAGAAATCCAGCAGGTCAACATGATCAGTAAGATTCTGAAAATTTTCTTCAAAAACAGAACCTTGAAAACATCATACACTCAGGCACATAAAGGAATCATTTTATGTACTTTTCATCACACTAAAAGATTCAAAGACTCTTTCCTTCTTGATTTTCTTCACGAAAAATGACTCACAGAACAGATAAAAACTAGCACATTTTTATAATGAAGAGCTGCTCTGACCTCTAGTTTATATTAATTGATGCAGGGAAAGGAGGGGAAAATTTCAAAAAAAAAAAAAAAAAGCAAGTAGTAACTGTTCAGTGTAAGTAAGGAATCAGTTGAGAGTCTAAAAAAACCTAGAAGGGTTTAGGACATGGGCTTCAATATACAACCTCTTGTGAATGGGATCATACAATCCACACAAACTACCAATTTTCCCCTATATTCCAATATTCAGATCCTGAGCATAGCTCTGTGCTACCAACCCAAAAGGTCTGAGCTGTTCTGGGGGAGTTTTTCATGCCACATGGCCCCAGTACATGAGCACAGCATTGAGTGACCCCCCTCTAGATCAGGATGATCTCTGTGGGAATGGGCTGGGGCTCACAACACCAAAACCCTGCACAAGGTCAGGGCTGTGTCCATGCCCCACGAAGCTGCAGAGCCCAGGAACCTCTCCCTGGCACTCCCACTTCTGTCTGCACCTCTTGCAGGAGTTTGCAGTTTGGAAGGCACTCTGCTTATTGGCCATTTCCTGTTGACAGGAGCAGTCAGGAGAGGGGAAACATCTGTAGGTGTTGCTGTAACTTAAAGGCTTTCCCTGGACAGCCTGGAAAGGCAGAAGTGCTTCCCATGTGCCTGAAGTGAGCGGAAACCTCTGGTGCCAGCCTGCTCAGCTCTCAGCGAGCAGGACAAGGTCTGAGCTGCCACAAACATCCTACAGCATTCCACAAAATCGTTAAAAGTATTGGAAACAGGAAAAGTACCGATTCACTGAAAGAACTAGGAAGTGGGTTCTAAGAAGGAAAGGCAGCTTGGCCTATTTGCACTGACAGTGCTGAGGTTATTGAGCACCTCAGGAAAGAAGTACCTGTGGAATATCGTGTGTAACCTCCACCCAAGGGCTTCAACAACTCCTCCACAGGGTTTCAGAGCACTTAGAAAAGTTACACTGCACTAACAAACTGAGGCAAGAGAAAGGAATGAAGCAATTCTCTCAAAAAACAGAGGAGGTCTGGAGAGAAGCACAGATTTCCTGTGCTTTTAACCAGTCATGAGGGCTCTGCCTCATCGAGCCCACGCAGGTGATGGAAACTCATCAGAACCAAGGATCATTATGCAAGAGAGAGGATACAGGGCTGCTCTGACACCTTCACCCAGCAACTCACTCAAGCCACAGCTCAGAACAGGAAGTTTCAGTCAGACTTTCAATTCCCACACCAGGGTAAATCAATCTAAATCAAATACATTTAAAAGAAAAAGCTTTGAATGGAAAAAAACAGTCTTTTTATGCCACCCACTACCAGAAAGATTATTGTTCTTGCCTCAAAACTATTTCTGATTTGAAAGCTGCTTGAATTTAGAAATCCAGGGATTGGATTATTTTTTCTGTGTTTGAATTTTTACACGGGAAAACTGAGTAATTTGTTCAGTCAGCTAAGCCAAAAAACAAAAAAAAAAAAAGAAAAGAGGCGGCGAGGAGGATGGCCACTGCTGGATGAGAATTAATTTATGCTGATAAAATGACACTGTCAAAAATCCCACAGGAAGAAGCATTTTTAAAAGTCTTTAATCAGGCCTTATTTTCCTTTTTTTCTTTTTCTTTTTTTTTTTTTTTTTTTTTACTTTTTCATTCCATTCTTGAAAGCTTACTCCTCTGATCCACAATAATTTTGGTACCAAGCCTTTTTTTCTTGACACCAAATGCTGTTGGTGTTATTTTCAGCACTGGAATTGCTGCAATGGATCCCATGCAGTGCCCACTATCCCTTCCCTGGCCACAAAAAGCTGCTTCACACAAAACTCTAACACACTTCAAGAGGTACCAATCCAAAAAAACGAAGTCAGTCCTTCCCCAGCAAGAGTTAAAAGGGTTCTCTTGTTCCCCCTCTGCTGTATTTTGCTTTAAAGATCATTACTGGAACAAATCCGGGGGGGGTTTGCACCATACAAATATCCCATCATTCCTGAATCCTTCCACACTCAGCTGCACAGCCAGCAGTTAAAAATATAGATATAAATATATGTATTTATGCTTCATGGTACACGATACAAGCTCGAGCCTGTGCCTCCACACAGAAAGGAGCTGAAGCTGGGTCTGCCTCTCCTCTCTCCCGTTCCCTTTTTGTTCCCAGTGAAGGATATCAGAGATGACAGCCCTGGAGTCTGCAGCCCTTTGTCTCCACAAAGGTCCAGTTCTGACAGCAGGAGGCTGGGACTGCACTTGGACACTGTTTCAGCAGTATATTTCAATCAACAATGCCTTGAGAAACTTCCAGGAACCACCAGCAAAAGTCAGGAATGAGCAATATTGAGGCTAAATAACCAGTCAAGGTTCTCTCTTTCTGAGACCTCTTTCTGAGAACTACCAAGGAAACCAATTAAGATCAATCGCGTTCGTCATTGAGGCCGGAACACATCGGGGACCGTGGCCCTGTTTATTTATGGGCCACTTGAAAATAACCCTATGGAAAACAACCAGGGAGCTGCTACTGGCACGGACTGGATTTGAAATGCAATCAAAGTTTCTGGTTTCCTTAGCAGAGAGGCTGTGAGCAAAGCCCAGCAGCCCTCCCTGAGAACAGGCTCACAGAGCTGGGGGAGGGAAAGGGTTACCCAGGGCACCATAAATGTCACCAAAATATGCTGGGCACTCTGCTCCCCAGAGGGATTTTATTAGGATTTTCCACTCACAGCATTGCCACAAGTACCCAGGAGTCAGAAAAAGAAATGGAAGCAGTTGTGAAATTGTCCTGTCTACTTTTACCATCCACATGGAAAAACACACAAAAAGACTGACGGGCATTCACTGGGAAAAAAAAACCCAGATGAGGCCCTTAAACTTCTTTTTTCACACTTTTTATGGAGATAGAGAACATCCTGAATGTCTAAACTCTCCAGAAGCACTGTCCCTTTAAAGTCGGAATGTGACTTGTTTTCAAAAGTGCAGTTTCCCAGGTTCTTACTGGAAACATTGCTTGGGAAAATATTCATTTCCAAAGTGTTGTTTTTTACACTTTTGTTTCACTGGTTGTTTGAATCTTGTAATGCTTTAATAGTGTTTTTACTCCATGAATGTTTGTAATAACTTAATCCATCCTATTTCCTATAGTATCTCCTTTAAAAGATAATTGTATCAATATGTTTCTTACATTTTGTAATCCAAAAAACATTTTTTTTCTGGATTTTTTTTTGTCAGTTGGGTGATTCAAAACAAGACTTTAATGGCATGCTCCTGGCCCCCACCATTTCTGGAAAAGTTGCTGCATGATAAAACTCAATAACCCAAAAAAAAAAAAAAAAAAACATTAGAAACATGCAAACATAATTATAGCATTTTGTTAAGTTCTCACAGCTTTTCTTCCTAATAAGAGAGTTCAAGGTTAGCTGCCATCTGCTGCATTTTCCAAGACAAAAAATCTCATGCATTTATTTTGTCTTCACCTGCCCTAAGAAACTTTGCTTTGTTTTTTGGTTTTTTTTAATTTTTTTTCTCAAAAAGAGCTGCAAAGTTTTGTAACAGGCTAAAAGATATAACCATAATTAGATTCTCTTACATACAGCCTTGAATAAAGGCCCCAAGCATATCTATTTACAACAGGAAATATCCAAGAACCTAAGCAGATTTAATAGGCTTACACAAGTCTTTTCTAAAGCTACTCGTGGCCTTTTGCAGAGGACATTGCTCAACTCAATTCTTCCCAAACTTCTGGTCTATTTTTCCACAGCCAAGCCTCAAAAGTTTTCACAGATTATTGGAATTTAGGAATTAATATGCTTTATGGTTGCACAGACTGGTTTGGGCATTATGAGTTTATCACTTCAGGGTTTGGCTCTCCCTGTCTCCATTCAGTCTCCTCTGCTGCCTTTTCTGATGCTCCACTTAGAATAAAAACTAGCAACGGACAATTCTGCAAATTATTAAATTTAATGACAGTGAACTAATTTAATGACAAGATCTAATCTTGTCAAACAAGATCAGGCGCTCCTTGTGTCAAGAACAAGCCTGCTGCTGGTGCTGCTGCTGCTCTGGGAGTGCTGCAGAGCTGAAATGGCTCAGGCTGAAAGGCTCAGGGCCACTGACAGGTCTCTCACAGCAGAGATCAGACTCCATTGTACTTTTCTGCCTCCACACCAAATGAAAAGCCAGCATTGCAGCCTAACTCAAAACATCTGGCTTGAAGGCAGTGTGAGCTTTTACTGCTCCTCAGACACAGCCTCAGACAGCCAAGCTGAATTTTGGTAGCCTGGCAGCCACTGTTCCCTCAAAGGTCCTTTGCTTAATACTGACTGAGGGAAGGGCTAATGCTGCTTCTTAGCTGTTCATAAAGGAAACAAGAAGATCCCTTGATAAGATGTTATCTTCTTTCCTTCCTCTCACTGCATTCTCTGTTCAACAGGGGAATTTCAGTTTTGTGTTCCCTGTCCCATACAGCAATCAGAGGCTCTGAAGGGGACCTCTGGCACTCCAGATCAAACTGTTACCCACTAAATCTCTTTTCTCTGGAACATTAGAGATACTTCTGTAACACATCCAATATGTATCTGATGAAAATTGTTACCAGAATGTTTCAATCTCATAAGTTACAGAAAGAAGCCAACTGACAGCACTTGACAACACGGAACACGGTGCCAGAAGGCAAACCAATAAAGTTGCTTCTTCTTCAAAGTGACAAAATGCTTATTTTAAGCATACTGAGACAATAAAGTGCTGATTAACAGGCAGCATGTTCTTCAATGAAACGTATGAGTGTGTAGTCTTGTGCTAAATACAGAAGATGCTGAAGGTATGTGATGATGAGTGTGAGAACAGCTCCCCGTCAACATATTGAAATTTAGCTTTAAACCAATTCACTGACAGCGTTTTCAGCTACAGGGAGGACTGACCTAGTGTCAGGGGCAATTTCTGTGAACTCAATAAGCACAAATGCAGGTGTGAGGTTTATTTCTCAACAGCTCAGAGCTGTCTCAGACGTCTGTAGCCACGTCTCTGCTGCCTTACCCTGGCACAAAGAGGGGTATTGACTCTCCAGGGATTGCCAGGGAGGGATTACTTCAGCCTGAGCTAGAAACTACAATGCTTTCTTCGTAGGTAGCCTAATCACACGTTAACACCGTGTTCTGCAGAAATTAATAGAGATAAGGCTGAAAATAATACTCACCCACGGAGTCTAAAAATAAGCACCAAAATTTCCCCTCCTCGTTTCTTTCTGCTTTGTGTTTCCTCTCAGGTGATGACACCATTCTCCTCTCCAGCTCTCCTGAAATGCATCGTGAGCATCATGGTTACAGACTGCTCTGGGCAGCAGTTTCTTCATGCAGGGTCAGAGTTTTGGGGTGAGGCAAATCAAGGGTTAGAGATTTGGGATGTGCTGTGTGAGACAAATCAAAATCCTCCTAGACCAGAATAACTGACAGAAGGCACTGGTTTAACACGGTCTCCAAGAATCAGATACCTAGAAACATATTTGAATATGTATAAATTAGGTGGGAAGCCTAGTCACAAGAGTGAGATGAACTAATTACAGAAAACGGGGTGTTTTCAGCTGCACTGCCATGGAGAAATACACTCCTTCAGAGTATTTTTGGTGTGACAGACTCTGTTTAGTTTTAGTCCTGCAGCTCAGCCCATTTCAGACTTCCAAATACAAGCCAATTAAAACACCAAAAGCTTATTGAATATTGATTGCTTTAGACCATGCAATTTAATGCGGCCTTGATTGATGTAAACACAGGAATTTTGAGAGCACAGCATCCTTAAAATCAGTAAAAGGGCAGTAATTTGTCAGGAGCACTGCACAAAGTACTTTTAGTTCCACCAGGCAGACAAACTTCCCAACAAAAAGACAGATGGAGAGGAAGCCAAATGATATTACTCAAAAATAAGGAGTAACAACCCCAGTTCTGGGGCAGTTTGGTGTGCACCTCATCTCCTCATGCATATGCACAACAAACTAATTCATTCTCAAAAAAAAACTTCTTATGAGACAAGAAAAAAAATGTCTCCATTTCCCAGATGAAAAAAGTGAGGTCAGTAGGTGGAGCTGGCTCTGGAAGTGGCATAAAAAAAAAAAAGGAGTTCTAGGGATTACACACCAGACTTGCTAATTTTGTGATATTGAACGTAGAGAATCTGGCCAAGGGAAGGGAGAATCATCAGTTTTTCACGACACATTGTGTCTATCTGCCTGCAGCCCCTGCTATAAGGTGTCCCCAGGCCGGGTGAGTGGAGCAGGGAGCCCTGGGGGTGATTCCCTGCACACCACAGGCACGGTGTCCCGCTGCCAGATGCATGCTCCATTACATTCTTCTAGTCCTGAAGGAAAAACACTTTGAATTTAGTAATGTATAGTATTCCTGTTCATGTGAGGCAGGAGACTGGCAGCAGGCCACTCACAGAGCCCGGCAATGGAAAAAGCAGAGCGAGCTCAGGCTCCCAATGTGAAGCAGACAGACCTATTGTGAGCTGTCTCCATCCTTGGGGCTGGATGCTCCAGGCTGATTTATGAGCACAATATTTACAACTAACACACATGAAATGCATTATGAGGAGAAATAAATCTCCTAGCATGCACGGAGAGCAGCTAAGATAAAAGAATGCATATGGTAAAGTAGGTGACTGTTTGTCATTAAGTGTGGTGCTGAAGCCAGAGCACGTCTCTGGGGCAGGGCAGGCTCAGCATTTGCACTGGGCTTTATCAATACTCTGCAAAACATGAGCCATTAGGCAGAGACTTTGAGAAAGATGTCCCAGCTTTTTATTTCTTTCTAGTGAACTCAAAGCTGATGAAAGACGGTGTGTTAGAAGCCTTTGGGAGTAAAACAGGGCTTGAAAGGAAGATCAGTGTTATGCCTATGCAGTGAACAGGCCAGAGTTCAGTTACCAGGTCCTGTGTTATCACAAGCAATACCCTTAATCTCTGTGCATCCATATTCCATCTCATAAACAGGTATCAGTATGAAATTAGGTAAGAAAGGGCTGCTTTAAGGCAGAGGGCACATCATAATTAAGTATTCTGACTTACTGCACCACCCTACAGGCAGTAGAAATTCCCCGAATTAATTCCTAAATTAAATCATCACTGAACAGGTAAACATTTCAGAAAAACAACCATTCCTTACTAAATAATGGGACCAGCAAATGAGGATGTCAATTCCAGTTTCTCTGTAATTGCAAAACCCAAACCCCACTCCCAGAAACACTGACGACAATTCCCTGCTGGTCCCTGCTGTCCTTTGAACCCTGCAGCGAGCAGGCTCCTCCAAATCTCATTTGGCTGGAGAGGGAATAGGAGGCAGCTCTCACTTAAATGCATCTATATTTGACATTTCTGCCTGCAAAGCTGCACTGGTCATAGATTGCATCTCATCATGCCCAGCCAACCCAATTAGGCCCAAACAGCTTCTTGGAAGGACCAGGATTCATCTCTTCCTTTGATACTGTGAGGTTTGATGGTGCCAATATTTTTGCAGCTCTTTGTGATGTTGTTTCTTGCCTGGTGGGATGTGGCTTTAAGTTAAACAACTCATTTTCTGCAGGGTACAGCACAGTCACGGAGAGCTGGGAGGCTGCTGCTTTTCCTCAGAGTGCTCTGATAAAACATCTGATTCCAGTATGGGAGGACAGACTCATAAAAACAGGCTAATGATGGAACCAGACTGTGGTACAAACCAGAGCAAGCACTGCAGCTAACTGAACATGTTTCCTGTCCTCAGCCAGCACCACAACATCTTGGTTTAGCTACCACACATCTCCCTCAGAGGACTTCCCACTGATCTAAAGGGAACAACCAAAAATTTCTGTGAGAGCAGGACAGCTGGATTGAAAGAACAGCAAAATGGATTTGGGGAGCAGGAGAGGTTCTGTTGGGGAAAATGCTCCAAAATCAGTCAAATTCCAACTGAGTCATGACAGGAACAGTAGCATGCAGCTCCCCCTTGCTAACAGCAGTTTTGGGATGTGGCAAAATAAACCAAACTCAGCCAGTGTCTGATACAATTACAGTAATTTCACGATTATAAGCCGCACCATTTTGACTAAAATTTTGGTCTGAACCCAAAGTGTAGTTTATAATCAGGTGCGGCTTATACATGGACAAAGAACAAAAAGATGCTCTTTTAGTTTGGAGGACAGTTGTCTGCTGAGAAAGGCAGGAGCTTCTCTTTGAAATGCAGAATGCAAACCCCCTCCCTCCAAATTATTATAATTTTGAAATCAAGGGGCTCTCAGGCAAAGATATGGGAATA
>PYHW01010444.1:496062-534314 GCA_013186435.1 Turdus rufiventris
GCCCCTTGATTTCAAAATTATAATAATTTGGAGGGAGGGGGTTTGCATTCTCCATTTCAAAGAGAAGCTCCTGCCTTTCTCAGCAGACCCCTGTCCTCCAAACTAAAACAGCAACTTTTCCTTCTTTGTCCATATATAAGCTGCACCTGATTATAAGCCGCACTTTGGTTTCAGACTAAAATTTTAGTCAAAATGGTGCAGCTTATAATCATGAAATTACTGTAATTCCTAGCAAAGCAGCACGTACTCATCATCTGGGGTGAGCTGCACGGGCTCGCTGGTGAACTGCGTGTCGAAGTTATCCAAGCCGTAATCGTCCGTGATCTGCGGCTGGAACGGGGGCGTCGTCTGCTTCTTCTCCAGCTACCCAAATATGGGGGAAAGGGAAAAATTACAGTGTGGAAGAGTTCCAGCATCCCTCAGCAAACTCCAATCCAACTGCTGTAAATGCTATTGGAAAGGAACATTGAAATAGCAAGCAGTGCCACCCTACATGCCAGGCAACAGACACCAATTACTGCTCTGCATTTTAAAATAAAAATCCACAAATAATTCAGCCTTTTAAGTTTCCTCTAAATTGGTAGATTAGCCTCAGGACTGATAAATTCCCACTGTGCTGCAATACAGCAGCTAGCACAATATATTTACTTTTGTTCCTGAGAAATCGACCTACTTTTCTTCCTGCATTTGTGTGCAATCTGTCACCTAGTCCAATTTATAGTAGTACAGACAGCAACATTCTAATTCTAACATTTATATTCAGTTAAAAAACTGTCTAGGCTACAAACCTCCATAATCTAACTTAGGACAGCTAAGTGTGATTAGAGTGAGTAGTAGTTACCACTGACCAAATGATCACCTGTAGTAGCAATATCAGATAAAAAGCTGATTTTAAGGCCAGGATCTCTCATGATGCTTGGTACAGAGCAAATAAAACAGGGAATAAATACAGAAAAGTCTTGGATTTCAGGCTTCAGACAAGACCACAGGAAGTACAGATGGAGATAGAAAGAAATTGTGAAACTGTCACAGGGTGGTGCATTAACACATCAATGATGATCAGGTCTGAGACAGCACCAGGAAATCAAAGTTTTGAGGAAGAAAAAATCAGCTCCTCCCAAACAAGGATAGCAATGTGAAGGAATCAGCAAAATGAATATTTAAAAGCTGAAGTAGGGTGGCAAGCCTGTCTCTCCCCGAGTTGTTGTCACACACTCACATCCAACAGCCAGGGATTATTCCACAAGGGGTTAAACATCAGACTCCCACCTTTGTTATACTCAGTAAAGCATAAAAGCCCTCTTAAATCAGCCACAGAGAGACTCTGCAGCCTTTAACTTGAGAAAATGAGGGAAAAAATAGGTGGTGCAGCTCTAGAAAATACTTCACTGCAGACAGGAGCTATGGCTTTGTAGTTTTTGCTCCAGCACATAATGGTTAAACACCAAAAAAAAGGCACTGAGATAAGAATCGACTGAAAATGCCAGAACAATCCAAAAAAGAACTGCCCTGGATGCTGCTGAGCCATCCTACACCAGTGAGCAATCTGAAGTGTTCTGGGCTGTGCCACACACTTTGGATGACTAACAGCAGGAAAAATGTTCCTGGGCTGTGTGCTCCCCTTCCCTGTATTTATTTTTCCATTTAGCTCAAGCTTCACACAGAACAAGTTTTAAGTCAGTGTTAGACTCGTTTCCTTAGGTTACAACTTGAAAAGATTTGGAAAAGCTTTTAAGTCCAAATGGTTTCTTTGAAATGCAGGTGGTGAGTAGGAGATTCTAATAACTAAAAAAAGCTTTCCAAGTATTTTCTCATTTTTTCCTGAGTACATGTGCCAAAACTTATTAGAAATTTAACTTCAGATTTATGTGATGTTGATCCTCCTGAGCAGTACTGTCCTAATCATGTCTCAAAACAGATAACCTAAATCTTCCCTTTTTTTTTTTTAAAAAAAAGGGATTTAATATTAAACTTTTCAGCCATAAAAATGTTAGAAAATGTAAAAATTTAACAGCATAAACGTTGACCAAGAAGTACCAATTTTGATGAAGAGTATTTTCTCCAAATAAGGAAAATACAAATCCAACAGTTGTCTTATTCCCTTCTCTCTCAAAAAACTGCAAAGCAGAACAAACTGGAAGACATGATGTTCTGCTCCACATCCCCAGGTGAGCTGCACTGGGCACCACAAGATACCAAAAAAACCCCAAACAAACAAAACCAAAAAACCAACAAAATAATGATTTTTTTTCTGTGTGTTTTTTTGTTTTTTAAAGTTAAAAACCCACAAAATTTTTTTTCAAACTTTAGAAGTTTAGAAAAATAAAAAACCAAAACCACTCAGGTTGAAGGGAGAACTCCAAGCAAGGGATGCCTGACAAAATTCCAGCCCTCATTACAGGGATAATTTTGTAAATACCAGGTCTCTTAAAGCAGGGCTCCTTCTGCACTGTGTTCTCTGAAGAATGTTACAATGAAATTCAGAGCAGCGGCTTCAAAGGGAAAATGAAACTGTGCACCTTTCTGTCATCTGAACACTTTCATGTTAGCGCTGCCTCTTCCTACAACTTCCTGCAGCCTTCCCAGACTATGGAAATACTACAGACACACTTTTCAATTCTTAACTACCTATTAAAAACGTAATGCTGATAGGGAGGTGCTGCAGACTTTGCAGCTTTATTGCTCAGGTGTCAATAAATGTTACTATGGCATTTCTGGGATGGTTTCCACGCTGAAGACAGATGGTAACACAATTCCCAAGTAGGAAAAGATTTAAAAACCCAATTTTGATACAATTTTCTGCTTGCAAACCCACTGAAATGCAAGTCAATCTTCACCATGAACCAAAACCCTCCCTCATCTCAGCAGTACTAAAGAAAACCTGCAAACTAATCAAAATTATTTATAAATAACCCCAGTGCTCTCCTGCCACATCTTTAACGAAAGGTGTGATCCTGTTCACTCCTCCTCATGTCACCAAACCCTGACACCCACCTGAATAACCCCACTGATTTTGGGAGCCATTGGTACATTCAGCTGGGTTTCGATGCACTGTGATCACTACTTTTACACTTCTAGAATTGGTAACAGGGCTATTCCTATGCACACCACTAATAAATGACTGAATTCTTCCTTTTGAGCACCCAGAAATAAAAGGATTTTTTACCAGATCCCAGTCTATGCTGCGGAAAAACGTGTGAGACTTGATATCAGCAAATCCTGTCTGGGGCTGACAGCCAAGCCTTTCTTTGGGATCCTGTGGAAAACACAGACACTGGAATTACACACTGCAAGCCTCTTACAGCCCACGTTTGCCAAAAGCCCACAGAGATGACTCCAGCATTTCCATGACTGTGCAACCTCTGCTGGGATAAACACACCAGAGCTGCAAGGGATTCTTAATTTCTTTATTTTTTTAAAATAAAATTTGTTCAAAACTTAATTTTTAAATGATCTTTTACAACTTCTTAAAATAAGGGATTTATTTAGCAATGTAAAATTCATAGCCTTCTTTTTTCTATTCATGATAATGGTTCTTCAGATTTCAGTCAGCTTAATTAAATCAGTAGTAGGTATTACAGAAAAGAGTTGATAAACAAAGCTAGAGTTATTTTTTAAAAGTTGAACATCAAGTCTATACTGTGGAATTTCCTCAGTAATTTTGAAATTAAGTGGGGTTTTTAACATAGAGGATACCAAGGTTTTATAGATTTTTCTTAATAGTAAGCAGATTAACCTCTTAACTGTATCACTTTCAACAGGAAGCTCTGACTTCCAGCTTTCAGATGCTAAAAATAAGAGAGTGTTATTTACCTTGTTTAAAAATCCTTTTAACACATGGGAAGCCTTGACAGAAAGAAACCTTGGAATCCGGATTGGCTTCTCCAGAATAACTGTGACAGGGTTAAAAACAGCAATATTGGCTTTTGGGTTGTGACATTGCATTGAAATCATGGTCAGACACTTTTTAATTCAGCATGGTACCAGTTAGAAAATGGAAGATGAAGAAATTATTTAAAACCATGCAAACAGAAGGAGCTACAGGAATTCAAGGCATAATTCAACTGACATTGCAAGATTTCCTAAGGGATGTGTTACCTTCATTACCTTTTGCTATTATTTGTTGTGTAAACAGGAAATAAAACTTCCAGTCCTCAGTATATGGCAAAGTGTGATTTTAAACAGAAATTGATTTTATATCAGCCCTTCAAGAAGGCTTTAAATGACAGATTCTGGTACAGACTGCAGGAACTGCTTTACAGAAGTTCTGCCTGTTATGGAGTTGGCAGCTTCACAGCTGGGGTGGGGTGACACAGGGAAAGGAAGCCCCAAGCCTGCTGTACAAACTGCCCTTTCCTTTTCGATTGTACCCCCCCAAAAGCAGCAACCCAAAGCTGTACCTTGGAAGAGGTAATCTTCAGTGTTCATGTCTGGATTGTCAGTGATGATGTCGAACGGGGACCTCCCCGCCATCATCTCGAACATCAGCACCCCCAGTGCCCACCAGTCCACACTGAACCCTGCAAGGCACACACAGCTCACAGCTTTCATCCTCCCTCTCACACAAACCAACACTGATGGCCTGCTTTGAGGGCTGGAATCTCTGATTTACACCATCACTGGATGAGTCTCAGCTTGCTCAACTGGATGACAAATGGAGGAGAACTGAGGTGTTTGCAGGCAGCAAAGCTGCAGTTCAAATGTTACCCTATAATATTATTTAATAAATAGTTTTCAGGCCAAGTATGATTTAAAAGAAGCTGAAATTAGTGATTGGAAAAGAAAAAAACCCTTTATTTCAGGAAAAAAATAAACTGTACAACAAGCACTCAAGTTTTATTATATATTAACACAGAAATGTGTCAGTTAAAAAATTAACTGTATTTGAACCAAGCTAGAGCTATATTTATTGTAACTATATTTTGTTTAGTCACGACTTACCATATTCTTCTCCTCTGAGGATCTCTGGTGCAATGTAATTTGGTGTCCCACAGAAAGTGCTTGTAGTGTCACCTGGGCCCAAACCTTCCTACATGCAGAAATCATTTCATAAATTAAATCTGGCCTCCTTTTCTGGGTATTTCCTTTAAGCAGACTCAAACCCCAAATTACTCAGGAATTTAAAGAGATTTCTTTCACAAAAATGGTCTAGGACTCCACTACTACTCTTCAGTAAAGTTGAGTAAAACTGAGCTACAACATGTAGGTAATAACATTTTGCTCACTAATTACAGATACATTTAAAAATCAGTTAAAACAATTAGGAAGTCCTTTTCAAATAGAGAAAGAAAACTTCTATAACAATTCATTTCCAAATGTGGTTCTATTCAACAGTTAAGTTTTTTCAGAATAAACTTCCAATTCCACAACCAAATTCTGGGCTCAGTAACAACAGTGTCAATATAAAAATGAATTTTCTTAGTGTTCTCTGAGAGTGACAGAAGAAAGGTCAGGAAAATCCCACCTTGCACATGCCATAATCTGTTAACTTGATATGACCCTCTGCATCTAAGAGAACATTGTCCAGTTTTAAATCTCGGTAGATGATGCCTCTTTCATGTAGGAAGTTTAGAGCAATACAAATTTCAGCAGCATAAAACCTGAAATGAAGAAGGAGAAAGTTCATATTAGCATTAGGATGGTACAAAAGCTGGTGCAATTTAAATATCTGTTCTTAAAACATCATTTTATGTATCAATAGCATAAAATACCCAAGCTACATTTATTCATAAAGTTTATGACCTCTAATAAGACCATTCCCTAAATAAAAATGAGATTTTTTTTCATTCTACTAATTAAGAGAATATTTATTTTTTATTCCACACATTTTTTTTTCTGAAAATTCCACACAGCCAGATGGAAGATGTTTATTTTCCTTTTTTTTCAGAGTGGCACTGAGCCTTTGTGCAGTGCAGGGCCACACAAACTGGATTTTTAATCTTCTCCCACCAACACTGCATTATTTCAACATCAGAGCAAATTAGGCAGAATATTACATGTTCTCTCATCAGCTCCAAGAGGCATCACCTAAATATGAAGCAATAAAGAGGAGGAAATTGGAATAACTGCTACTACTGATGAACTGCTTGCTCTCTAAAAAACTCCAGCCTTCAAAAAAATAAAAGTTACATTTCTAAAGTTAAGAATCCAAGCCCATGAAAGGCCCAGAAGAGAAGCAAGCTCGTGCCCTGTGGCAGGAAATACCTTGCATGTTCCTCAGGAAGTTTCCTCTGCCGTTGCATATGGAACATGAGGTCCCCCCCATTCACATACTCTATGACAAGGAACAATCTGAAATTACAGAGCACAATTAATGCATTCCAAGGAAACTCTCCAGAAAACTTGTTTTTATTCCTCCCATCTGAGCCATTTGCACTTCTTGATTCAGACTTCCAAATTTCTTATAGTTACAGAGGCTACTGAAGAGGGGGGAAAAAAGAAAGCATTTATTTGATGTATATAATGTAGGAACACCTCCTTTATCTGTATAAATTAATGACATTAATGATAATCATGTGAATTAAACAAGTGTGACACTGTACACAACACAGGTACCAGATGGAAGCTCTGGGCTCATTTGTTCCTTTGGAGAAGGAGTGTTTGAAGCAGGCTGCTCCAAACAAGGGAGAAGTCAGTAGGGGCCAGAGATGCAGGTGGAATTGGGCAGAGAAGGATTTCTATTCCAGGCTGCAGGAAAGCTTTCATCCTTGGGAAAATATGATCCAGGCAATGCTGCCAAGGTCCCAGAGAGCTCAGGACAGGAACATGCTGAGGGAGAGCTCCTGGGGAAGCTTGGGCTGGCCAGGGAGCAGCAATTCCTTGTACACCTCATTTTCCATGAGCTGCAAACTCCTTTCCACACTTGCACACACTGGAAAACCTTCCATTTGGAGAACACATGCTCCAGTCTCTCAGATCACTCTAGCTGGTGAATTTTTTTGTTCCTTGGAAAAGTATTCTTCATTTGAAACACTTATAAAGTGTTAAACCAGGAAAAATCTATTGGACAAAATCCAGCTGGCAGGACTCTGAGTGGCCTCCCCACAAGAAGATAAATGCTAAACTGAAATTAAATAAGCAACAAACAAAATACATAGCAATGCCATGAGTATTTTATTACAGCACTCCTGATGCTTTTTGCTTCCAGCTTTCCTATCCTATTTAGAAGTCCCCAGTGTTTATCACCATTCAGAATTTGCAATTTCAAGTTCCTTGTCAAGTCATATTCAAGTCTGTCAATAATGGCAGGCTTTGCTGGGCTTAGAAGGATTTACTGAAACACCACCAGCTTTGCAGGACGGAGGTTTCAGGTTGTTGCCATCCTTGGAAGACCCTTAGCTGGCAATTCTGGCCAAGTCCAAGGCATGTATTTTATTACAATAATGAAGCAAGCATCATCAGTACCTCAAACAATTCACAGCTACATACAGCCTCACATTTAGGTACAGATTTAGGTTAAAAATTTATTTAATCAAGAGAAAGAACATTTTCTGTAACTTTCCTCCATTAGTATCCTTGTCACAACCTGCTCTAGTGCAACTCACTTTCTTTGGGCCACTTAACACAATCTGATGTTGATGAATTTATTCACTTGGAATCAGTTTTGTGCTTTTCCTGCTCGATGTAAATGAGGTCATAATTATGATTTTATAACATTACAGCTATAATCAAATTGTGAATTCGTGACATTATGGTTATATCCATGGTAAATGGCTGAAGTTACCAACAAAAAACTAGAGTTTCACTGCAAGAGGCAGCTGGGCTGGAAAAGCAGGTCTCATACACCAGCAATACAGAAAGCTTTGATTATGTTCAGCATGGGTTTTTTTTTTCCTATTTCTGCTTCTCAGCTCTGTCAGTGTAGCCGCCAAAGAGGAATGCACAGGATCCTGCTGCTGACTCAGCCTTTCTCTGGGTTTCAGTAGTTACAAGAAATGTCCTTCTCAACCCCTTGCCCTGCCTGACCACTTGAATTCTTATATCAGCTGTACAATTCTACTTTGTCTTTGGTGAGAAAGTGTTTGGGAACATTGGTTTAACTTAAGAGCCTTTCCCAGCAGTTTATCAGTTGTCTAAAGGTTTATTTATTTTTTCTGACAAGTTTGTTTTGGTCAAATCCTCACTCAGTGACCTTTGGAGATCATTCTTTATTTCTCTCTCCCTGCTTCCAAACACTCCTTGGCCCATGTACCTTCAGAAACAGCTCCTTTACCTCCTTCATCTCTGTTTTCCCTGCTAGAAATTTCCTCTGGCTCTGACCATTAGAGAGGTGAAAGTTTGGGGACTGAAGAAAAGGTGAAGTGCATGGCTTCGTATTTTAAAACTTGACAGAACACGTTGCAACAAACAGGTGACAAATGACTGGATAATCCATGAAAACTTTCTAAAACTTTGTGCTCTACACTGCAATTTACGTAAATTGGACAGAATGACAATTTTCTGATTATGACACATATGGCATGAGGCATTATAAGGAATATCCCAAATTGCCACCAAACCACACCCCAATTCCCCAGTAACATACTCAGGCATGGACATCAAAGCTCTTGTTTTCTTCATATTCCAATTGCAAAGAAAGCAGCAAATAATCCAGTTTGGATTGTGCACGCAGGGACAAAGAATTAGTATTTCTAAGTAGTTATGAGTTGAATAAGCACTTTCAAAATCACACACTGCTTTTGATATGTGCTAAAGGCTTTTAAGCCTCACAGGTAACAATACCGCTGTGCAGGTTGGGGTTTATATTATCATTAAAGGTTTTTACTGCACAGCCCAACTCTCAGGCTCCTCAGGAACACTGAGCTGCTGAGAACTGATCTGGCTCCTCAGCAGGAGGTGCTGTAAACTGTTGGGAAGCTCTGTGTTCCCCATTTCACAGGGCTGTGCTCAGGAAGGCAGGACAGCTCCTCCTCTTCCTCATTCCCCCTCTCCCTCCACATCTGACTCAGAGATTTCTCCACACCCCTGCCTGAGCTACCCTCCTAGAACTGACTTTGAGCAGCAGTGAATCCCTGACAATGTTAATGCTTCCTTTCAAAAATTCCTGGCTGTGTGATGGCAGTAGTTGCATTTGCTTTAGGAGAAGCAGTTTAGCACAACAATCAAGATTCTCAAGAAAGAAAAAATAAAGCAAAGAATTTCAGATCTTTCTTACCGACTTGTTGTTTGAAAGCAGGAATGTAAACCAACTAGGAATGGGTTACTGGATGCCTGTTCAAACACATGTTTCTCTGTCTGTACCCAATCAATATCCTGAAATAGAGTAATTGAACAGTCAGAACTCCTGCTGGATAACCAGTGTGGGTATTCCCAGAAAAACACCTGAACATCCCAGTGCTGCCTTACACACACTGTCATTGTTACATTGTCCTTCAGAAAGGCAAAGAACCCTCAAAATCTGGAGGAAATTATAAACTATTGTAATTCAGTTATATATTCAAAAATTATTTAACAATTTAAGGAAGGCTGCACAAAATCTAAGCCATTGTTAACAACATACATCTGTAATATTTGAAAAACTGCTCACGCTGCTGCATGGAAATAAATTCAGTTCTTGGATAAATGAGCCCAAAGCTGCTGAAGCAGCTCATGCCAGTAACACAAGCAATGTGAATCTCCAGCTTTTAAAAGATTCAAGTGAACTGAACTTCATCTCATCTGAAATTCAAATTTAATTCAATGAAACTACCAAAACCTGCTTAGTTGGTCCAGTCAAAACCATTAAAAGCATCACAGATATCTTTAATCCTTCAACAGGGAGAAGTCCTGAATAGCCAGTGCAAAACCACATCATAAAAACCTAGCACAGTTTGCATGATTACTGGCACAGTGCTGCAAAATTCAGAGCTGTGATAACAAAGCATTTAAGCTTTACTTCACATACCCCCACACAATTTAAACATCACAGACAGCTGGGTTTAGCAGCACATATTCAATATTCACCCTTCATGCAATTCATCCTGCAAACACTCAGGACCCTGCCAATATATCAGAACTGCAATTGTTCTAAAAATTCTCCATTTACCACAGATACTCCCAGCTTCCCAACCAATCTGGAGATAATAAATACAGAGACTGAGAAACCAGCCCTGACTGTCAGGGATGGATGCTGACACTGAAGTCTCAGAGGAAACCAAGAACTGTCACCAAATTAAATAAACCTGCTAGGTTTTGTGTGTGGGCCCTCAAGAAAATACATCACCTTGGAAGGGTAACCCTGAGTCCAGACCAAAATCCAGAGCCAAAAATCCAATTTTGAATAAAGCACTAAATATGTCCCCTTCTTTTTGGTTTAACTAAATGAGCTTCTCTTTAAGAGTCTTTAAATTAACTCTTCATTAGTGCACTTGTGGCATTAGGATTATACCAGTGCTCCACTTAACAAAACTAACTTTAGTAAAACTGAACAGAAGCCCAGGTATTTGATTTCCTTCCATTCCTCCACTACCAGCCATAGTTTGGAAAGCACCAGCTCATTTAAACATGCCAATACTTGCTATGTAATTGATTTTCTTTCTTTGTGGAGCACTTCTAAGGTGAAATTTTCATTACTTGCAATATCTCATGCACTCAGAATTCAGTGAATTTCCTATCAAATCCCAGAATTTCATTATACAGCCTATCTTAGACAATAGAAAAACCAATCAGGTCTATCTTCTGTGTAATGAAGAGAGCCACAATTCCAGAAAGCCTTTCCTCATCTACCTCTGGTTCTCAAACAGCTGCACAACTCATCAAACAGGCATTGGCTTTGGCTCCCACCTTCTTGGAAAAACACATGTTAAAAAGGAAACAGTAAATAAACCACACACAACAGCCTCATCTTGGTTCATAAAAAGAAATATCAAATAAATGAGAAAGTCGAAGTACTTTAGGAGAACTAAGCCCAGCCTCAGGAATAATGACAAAGATGACAGCCAGAGTAACTGATTGAAACAACCAACACAAAGAGCACTTAAAATAATGTTAGGGTGTTTTCTGCCCAAAAATCCTATTTTCAGAGAAGGGTATTATGGGAAAAAATAAAGAGTTTTTGGTTTTTCCCCTTTTTAATTTCCTTTTTTTTTCTCCAAAACTTGTGCATTTGAGATCCTGTATTAAAAAAAAAAAAAAAAACAAAAACAAAAAAACTAAAGGATTTTGAAAATAATGGAGAAATGCAGCAGATTTCTGTGGCAGACAAAACCACTGGAATCTTAAATGGCAGTAACATAATTTTTAAATTCATGGAATAAATATTTCAGGATACTGAGTCACTTGCACATGGGTTCTGCCAACATGAGTGTAAGAACAAAGTTTCAGCTCCTTTTCTGACACACAGACAATGCTTTTGCTTTGGAAAATGTATTTGCTTTCTTTCAAAATTGAAATTCCACTCCATTTATCTCATCACTTACAGATTAGCACATCCAGGTTGGAATGTTTAATACATGATTTTTACCAAGACTATTAGTAATTGTTAACTGTTATTAAAATAAGGGATGCTTCTCTCAGATTTTATCCTGGTACTTCATGCAGAGTTGATGACAATGAGTTCAAAAGTCAGAAAAACTCCTCTGTCTGAAACGTGAGCTTCTTGCTTAGTTGAATGGTTTTTGTTAAAGCACAGTAAAGTTTTTATAATATGTAACAGAATGCAATTAACACAGATTTTACCTCATCATCATGGACCAGCTCTTTTTTCACTACTTTCATAGCATAAATCTGATCATTCTTTTTTAACCTAACGAGAAGAACTTTGGCATAACTTCCACGGCCGATAACTCGGATTAAATCAAAGTCCTGCAGTCCGAGCCCCTGAGAAATCTTAATTCCATCCATTCCATCAATGACTGGTTTGAGATCCTGTATAAAAAGAAACAGATGCTAGAAACTGAAGACATTTCCATAGCAAGCAACTATTAAAGCAGAGAGATCTTGGAGCACTGGACAGAATTTGCTGACTTTGCTTGGCACTGGCACCCAGAGCTGGATGTTGATTGGAACAAGTTTATTTAGAAATGTTTGGTTTCCATTGGGTTTGCTCTACTAAAAGTTACTGTTTTGTTTTTTTTTTTTTTCAAGGCAGTAGTTCATCCAACTAATCATTCTCATATTCCCTGCTGGAAAGCAGAAGGCCTTGAGAAATGAGGTTTATCCAAATTCCTGAACCTCAAGCCATGCACATTGTATCCTTTGTACAAAGAGAGGAGCATTGTTCGTATTCTGACAGATACAGCACAAATTAATAAAGGCTATCTAAAAATGAGGAAACACTAATATGCTAATGAATATGTCCATCTTGGTTTCAGTTTAGTTTTTAGTTCATTATATTTTTAATGAAAATTAAGATTTCTAACAAGTTCCCAGGAACACACAAAGGCAGATCTCAGTTACTCAAGGCTAAGAATTTGCAGGAAATAATCCACTATAAAGAATGTTATCCTAAAATTCATTATTTAAAAAAAAAAAAAAAGAAAAGTTTTATCATTCCTGGCTGTTTGCTGAAATTAGATGTGAAAACGTGGGAGTGGAGATGGAGCAGCTGAACTAGACAAATGCAGCAGGTACTTGGACTTTCAGGTTTTACCAATATACCCAAGGCTTTGACACACTTCTGTGGCCTATTTTTATCTGACCTCACTACTGTACTTGCAGACAGATCAGCATTCTGCAGAACTGTGGAAAGTGTTTATATAAAGAATCTTGATCTAGGATTGACTGCTATTAGAAGAGATTGCTCTAAGCTTAAAGATTCTAGACAAAGCTCCCAGAACACCAACTCCTTTCTGCAGGATACTTTAAATTGTTTCAGTGCAGCTCAAAGGTAAGGTGGGACAATCAGAGCAGCATAATTCAGGATGGTTGAGCAATCAGCACCTACCAAATTTCAACACAAACTTGAGCACTGACCACAGCTGAAGTGAGCAACTACAATTCTCTGATGTGCTTTTAATTTCTACCCTTCCATTTCTGAGTTTGAGATAAAAATCTGTAGCACTGAAAATAAGGCAGTCACCCAGGAGCAGGAGCTACTCAAGAGTGAAAGGAATGGGAGTGACAAGTATTGTAGTGGAGGCAAAGGAAAAAGGTGCAGCCCTGCTCAGAGGGGAACATCAGATCGAATGCCAGTGTACTGCAGAGTGCATCTTATTTATTTTAACCATGCCAGAAGCATTCTTAAAAGAAATGTCTTTAAGCCCTTTAGAACTGAAGCATATTCAGATTTTTCAGACTGCTCTAAAGGGATAACATTGTTGATGTGCAGAGATTGAGCCAGATCTTCTACAAAAGATCTGAAAAAAGAGTTTAAGTGTATGTTATTCTGCTTGTGTTTCCACAGGAGCTGTCTATAAATGCTTAGGCATTATTTATATGACCTCTCTCAGAGAGCTGGGTAGTTAATGGATTACCAGACTGAACCAAGTTCCACAGCAAGAGCCTGAGGGTGACAAAGGGTGAGCATCCATTAGGGACAGCAGACAAGGCAGTGGCAAAGCCACCGTTTGTTGCAAGGACCATAAAAGTCAAACTCTCAGCTAAATCACTGTTATTCCAACAAATGGAATGAGAAAACAAATGTTAAAAGGTATCTTGGATCACGAATGGAATGACAACAGCTGAATACAGAAGAAATCTGAAAAAAAAAATCAAATGAAATGCTTTAAAAAATTATCAACTTTCAGAAAAAAAGACACAAAACACTTTTGAAAAAGATTTTGAAAAGGGCAGCAGAAAGCCCAGAACAAATAATCAGCTATTTTTATAAAAAGTTGAATGATTAAGTCAGACTTGATGATCCCAAAGATCTTTTCTAACCTAGTTGATTCTGTGATTTGGAGTACATAAATATGAATAGAAAAAATATTTTAAGAACATACCTCAGAGTCATCTTTAATGGTGTCATGTTTCCGGTTTGAAGGAATGTAGGGAACTGGAAAAGAAATCCAAGTACTGTGGTTATAAAGGCCCTCATTGAAATACTTTTAAAAAATCAATAAACAGAAAGATATTTAGCAGCTTATGGCCAGTTTGCTTTAAATATTACAGGACAGTTGACCATATTTTTCCACTTTTTTAAACAGGAAAAGGAAAAAATGAGGGCAAGAGGGATTGCAAAGTACTCACTTCCATCAGTGTCTTCTGAAGGGAGATCAGCCTCATCGTTTTTGTCATCTAAGCGAGGTTCCTGGGAAGGCATGACCGAATCCTGCCAAACACACAGGTCACACAGAGCCCCAGCACCTGGGCACGAGCCCTGGCAGAGCCCTGCCTTCAGCTGCAGCTCCCCCTGAGCCCCACATCTTCCACTGTGAAAACTCATTTTGGAGACTGTGTGTCCAAATATTAACATTTTGTAACGCTGATAAAACCAGGCTACCAAAAGCTAAATGCTACATTAGCCATTCTCTGCAGCTACAACAAATGCTTGGCTGTCTTCTGAAAGTAAGAGTGGTGTATTTTACATCAAACTTTTATTCTACTTAAAGACCTCTGACTGCTTCACATGGAACCCAGTAAACAGTTCAGCATGATGTTACAGACTCCATTTAGAGCACTGGCATATTCCTTTCCTGCTTAATGAAAACACTGTTGCTCATTATGCATAAATTTGTGAAAGTCATAATAACAGATATTTTATATTGCATTTGGACCCTGGGCTCATCCCCAAGACAAGTTGGACTATTCCAGGAAGTACAGCAGCATGCAGAAATTAATTGGCAAAGAATTTGGAATGTCAAGGACAGTACCAGCAAAGAAAAATACTGGTTTAAAGTTTGAGTCACAAAAAACATGATACAACCACCAGTGAAATACTGGGGATGAATACAGGAAAGGGCTACATTTCAGATACACAGATGTTTAAATGTTTTGATGTTCAAAGCCTAGGAAAGACACCAGCACTGGCACTGGAATGAGGTCATGGAGAGGAAGAGAACAGTACTGGAGAAACTGAGATGGCAGGAACAGGAAAGCAGTAAGCCTTTGTGAAAAGAGCAGGGCAGGAATTACATCAGTGTCTTAGTTCTTAAAACATTCCCACAGGCTAAAAGGAATAACTTGTGAAGTTGTCAGTGTCTAGTGGAGAAGTCAAATTCAAGCTTGAGCACACTGAAGTCACATCACAAGCTTTCTTTCTCGCTCTCTGCTCACAATCCAAGGGCTTGTCCTCTGCAGAAACTGAACCCCGAATACTCCCAAGAATTCCACATCCACAGCCCTGCCCACATCTCATCTGCCCCAGCAGCACAGGCCAGGGTGGCAGCCTCAGAACAAACACTCACCATATGCCTTTTGCAGGTCAGAGGGACAAGGATGTGACAACGTTTATGGACCAACAGCTTGCAGTTGATACACTTGTAGCCTTGCCTTGAGAGCCCCCATATCCTTTCACTGCACTGGCCACAGTATGCTCTCTGCAAGCCACAAGGCACACGATCAGTTCCAGGATCAATCCCTGCTGCAAGCACAGGTCTCTAGCAGCAAAAGCCCATCCCAGTCACCTAAACGTTCAGTAATAATTTTAGAATACTCAGAATTACAGTAATAGCTGAAGGTTGCACTTCACACCCAGGATTGAGCTAAATGCAGTTCTTAAATGAATGTTAGGAAAACAAATACCTCAAGCATATGGAACACATTACAGTGTGACATTAGCAAATCATTTTTAGAGAATAAGTCTATTTAGAATCTCAGGTTTTGACAGAGGTTATCCAAAACAAAACTGCCAGAAGTTTGTACTACACAATTATGGATACAAAGCACCCAAAGTGACTGTGTTGGAGAACACTGGCACAACATGTTAAGCAGACAATGTATAAAAAGTGTTTTACATCTACACCTTCACATTTCAACAGTGGTAGAAACTTTGCATAATTAAAACCCATTAATCATGTCTGATATCAAGCGCTAAGTATCAAAAATCTATGGTGTTTTTACATATGTAACAAAAGAGATGTAAGCGAATTAAATCGAAATGAGGGTAAATGAAGAAGCCAGACATCCTGCCGCTGACTTTAACAGGAGAGGTTTTTAAATCATTGCTCCAGTGTATGTTGCTATGGTCCCTTCATCCACTCTACCCAAACAACAATCTGAGATCCTTCCACACCAAAAAGTCACCCAGGCTGTGATCCCTCACACTGCCAACACCAAACTCACTCGTTATCCCCTGGCTGCCAATGCTCTCCAGGAATTCCTGCAGCAGGCTGAGGCATTGCCCAGCACCCTGTGATGCACCCTGTGTGCAGCTGCACCCAGCCCTGCTGCTCCCAGCCCAGCTCAGCCAGAGCTGCCAAAGCTCAGTCCCACAGCCACAGTGCCAGGCTGTTCCTCGCAGGCACTGCCCCTTCCACTGTGGTCACACCAGTGAGTCACACACACTCCTGCCCAAAAATCAGCTCCTGAAAATCCCTGCTAGTCCTGCTAGAAGAGTTAAAAACTAATGGTCAAAGAATGGAGCATTTCTTCAAACAAGAATTTTTATATTGCTCTTGTATTTTGGTAGCTGTGGAAAACAAGATTTAATTCCATCCCCTTCATCGGTGTGGCCAGTCATCCTCAGTCAGGAGAAACCCAAACTGCACTGCCCAGAGGAAAGAAAAACAACCCAAAAATTGCCTGATGAGAGGAAGCCTGGGACATCTATTGCCACCTCTTCCAAAATTCCTGGCTCACCAGACTTCCTTCAGTATCCCTTTATAGGTTTTGCAGCAGTAGTATTAAGACTAAATAAAATCTGTCAGCCCCTGGAAGTAGGGGCAGGTCCCAGATTCCATCAGAAATTCAGGTAACCCTTTCATACCTCTCCAAAACATGCAGTCAAAGCCATATCAGAGTTGACATTTATGTTATGTTCAACAAGATTAAAGTTTAAATTTTTGCATGTGTTCATTTATCTGAATGTTACTCTGGAACAGGAACAAATTCTTAAGGCAGTATTCCAGTCTTAAAATTTCTATCAACACTAAAATTTGGTATTGAATTCAGTAACACAGACTTGACCATAATATCTCATTGATTTATCCATTTTAATGTCACATTTTATAGTTTAAGTCAACCTGCTTAGTGACTTCAGTTGGATCTGATTTGTGTTCTGGCTCTGTATGATGTCATTTGTATGCAGGTATAAAAGTAGTCTTGTTTAGGATTGTGACATTCTAATGTGGGCATCCTAGTGAGATATCAAAATCTTTCTGTATATATTCACTGTTTACCTCATTGCAATTATAATATTAGCTATACCATTATTGATTATTAATGTGGCAGTATGCATTTATAGTTTTTCAAAGAAAATATGTCATTATGTAGCAAATAAACATAAAAACTATACTTTTCTACTAAAAATTTAAAAATTTAATTCCTGTAGCACATGATACAAATTCATTTGATAATTCATATATGATATCTTTAATATATTTAGTGATAAAATGCTGAGTTTTAAGGGGCTTTTCCTTCTTTCAGTGCATTTTTGGGGTGGGAAATTTTAGGAAAAAACCCTCTTATTTCAAATTTTAGAAAAAATTGCTAAATGCAAGAGTTAACTCTTCTGAGTGCACTCAGTTTTGTGTGGAATTCCCCCAAGTACATTCATATACATGCTGCAATACTTAGGCATAATGGGATAAGTGAAGGAGGTGTCTCAGCCTTAAAGCCACATTCACTTGCTTGGGTGGATTAAATCAGGCTCTCAAAACGCAGCTGTATTTTAGCTCAATAAAAAATCTTTTTAAAAAGAACTTAGATTGTGTACTACCCCAGATTCTAAACAGTTAAAGCTCACATCAGCAGCTGTAACTTTTACAAATTCAAAGTGTTCTGAAGGTAAAAGATTTTGCTAACAAGCAACACAAATCACAGAAGGAGCGGAGAGGGGAAAAGCTGCTCCAAGGATGTATCAGCTTAAACAGCCACAAACTCAGGATTTTAGAGACTTTAAAAATAAATAATTCCCACCAATCCTACATTAACTCAAATTCAAACACTGCCAAGTTTTCCCTTCTCGCTATGACTCCGACAACACCGCAGAGACCGAAATGTCACATCAACAAGCATCCTGCTTTTCCTTTCTTTCCAACACTCCAGCACAGAAAAAAGCACAGACTGAGGCAAACAATGAGCACAGAACATGAGCAAACCCCGACGTTTCGTGGCACAGTACTCACTCTGTTAAAACGTTTGGCTTGAAACAAATGCCCATTCACTCGGTACAGCTTCCTCCATCTTCGGGCTCCCCGGCGGTAGATGGATTCTAGGGAAGAAACCAGAAAGGTGTAAAGCAGCAGCATGGCAGCCCAGCAGCACCACGCACAGCAGGGGAAGCAAGTTGTGACTCAGAACAATCTTGCTTTCCTAAATATCAACGCACAGCCACAATCCCTGGGGATTTGGACTTTTTTTTTTCTTTTTTTTCTTTTTTTTTTTAAGGCTGGGGCAGGATGTGCTTTCAGTGCTCGCAGCCCTGTCTCTTTGGCCTCACATGATCATAATCCCGCTGCAGCTCCGTGCTGCTCCGGCTCAGGTGAGGGACAGCGCTGTTAAAGGAGCAGCTCCGGGGAAATGGCGCTGCTGCTCTGCCCTGGCACACTCAGGGACACCCACAAAGGATGCCTGGGACTGATAGCGGGAGACCTGGTGGGTGCTGATAACACCCCACACATGAAACATTAAATATCTTACAAGTCTGCAGAGTTACATTATTTCACTTTGTTTCTTTTACCTTTTAAACATGACACAAAATATTTCTTTGGTTCGGGCAGGTCAAGTGCAGGTCTGATTATTTTAAATGTATTCTAAGTATCATTTAATGTGTTTATGCCAAACCCAGCATGTAACTCAGTTACTTTTGTTGTTGCTGTTTACATGCAGATGAGCAGTTTCTGTGTGAATGGCTAATTAGAGAGTTTGATATTTAATATTAAGCATTGTGCCCCAGGGATCCCTTACAGAGCTGCTCACAGCTGTAAGGGTGACACAGCCAAGCCCTGCACACCCCCAGGGTCAGCAGCTTCCCACTGCAGGTACAGCTGGCTGCTGTGGGGTACAGGCAGGTTAAAGACTGACAGGCTCGATTTATAATTGATACTTTGACAGAATGAAGCAGACTGTACATTTATAATCCTCAGGAATTAATGCAAAAGCATCTTGCGTTTCATCTTTAATGTTACTTTCAAGTTTCAAACGTTCACACTTTATCAAAGATGAGGAATTTTTTTTAATAGAAAAACACAGAGACATTGTCTGTGTCAAATGATAATGCAAGTAGTAAAAAGTTTCTTTGTCAAGAAATTCTTTTAACATTCTATTGAGCAAGCCAAAACTCACAGGCTACTGTCACGCAATGTGTGAACACTGGCTGCAATACTGGCTCTGATTTTAGATCCTCTATTTTTATCCTTCCAAAGGAAGCACTGAAGTTTCTGTGATTCCACATATCTACAGTGCCAAATCCCCAAACATTCATACCTACTCTATATTTGCATGTGCAAATGTTTACTGTGCAAGCATTTGAAACAGATACTGCACTATTAAACTAATTGTTAACAATTTGGAAAAAGAAAACCATCAGCATCTCAAAGCAGTTAAAAGACTGCACACCAAAAGTGGCAGAGATACAGAGATGTAGACTGGATAAGGCCATTTGACTCCAACTCCTCAAAAACTGCCAAATATCAACTTTAAAGCAAACTTCTCTCAAGTGCAAAGAAAATTAAAATAAGAACCTGGCAAAATGGCTGCAAAGTTTTTAACTAAAATGTGCACAAACACCAATGGAAAACCCTTCCACCATTTCTAGGGTGACTTTTCACCAAGAGGAAAAATCTCCACAAGGATATTTTTTCCAAAATACTGAATTAATTCATTAGACAAAGCACCATATGGAGGCAATGTAATACATCTGTGAGCTGAACATTAGCTTATCACTGACATGAAGAATATTAAGTGAATGATAAGTTAACGAGCAGCTTGCGCTGATGAAGTCTGCAAATAGAGGAGCAAGTCAGCTCCCTAATTAATGATAAATATTAAATCAAAGGCAGGGTTTTATACCATGTACTTGTGAGGCAACAGTCTAACAAAAACTGAGCTTAATATAGAACAGCTTAAAAAGCAGGAACCCCTACAATTTATACCTGTGGTCCAGTGCAGAGGCTGAGTCCCTATTCCCTGGCTCCAAAAGGGGCCAAGGAAAAAAAAATGAGAAAACAGTGATTCCTACAAGACACACCTTTATAGCCCATGTTCTATTATTACTGCACACTAGGATTAAATTTCTCTGGCAGAATAAAACACTTGTTCACTGAGGATCCAAAACTGGGACAAGTGGCTGATGCACCACACGGTTGTGCTGCCAGAGACCTCAACCCCTGGAAAACTGAGCAGGCAGGAACCTTGGGAAAGGGGACATCCTTCCCAGAAACTCCCCAAGGATAATGCCAGGCTATAAAAAGCAGTTTGGGTTTTCAAGATCACTGTTATTTTGAAGCATTATCAGCTACAAGTCCCATCTAGAGCTCTACCAGATCAAAGAAACCACCTTGACCAATAATCAGATTATAAATAATCAGATAACAAAATGGCAGTAAGTGCATACCTTGAGTTAGGAAACAATTTATTATCAGTGTTGTGTGAGCAAAGCTCTCATCTGACTTTGCATCTCATCCCTTCCCATGGCAAAATGAACCCAAGCAACATTTTCAGGCACATTTTTCTTAGAACACTTCAGAATAAAACAAAGAATTGATTCAGTGATTCCTGGTAACCAAGAACTAAACCAAGTTTTTACAGGATTGATCCCAGCTACCTAGAAGGAGGAATGCCACCACAAAAGTCTGATTATTTAATTACTGAGCTTAATGAAAAGGGCTATTTTTAAATTTATTTCACAGTACACATCAGTTAACTCATTAAGGAGTTCGAGCTGGCTGCTTGCAGGCTGAAGGAGATGATATACCTCTAATTAAGCAAAGTAATCTTTCCTTGATGATTAATATTAAACACATGACATTGCTAACAAAAAAAAAATCTTTTGAACCCTCATTTTGTAGTCTAGAGAAAAAAAATCAAATATATTTTAAGCTCTTAGAAGGGATAACAATTTTTAATTGGGGAACACAAATACATGTTTTAAATACAATGAAGGTACAGAACTTGAGCTACTTCCAGGATTGGAACATTGAAAGAAAAAACCACAGGCTTTTTCAAGTAAGAGTACAAGGGAAATAAAAATACTCAATAAAATTAACCAGCAGCCTCTATCTAAAAAACAGTAGGGAACAACTGGCTGTTGCTGCTGTGCAATTCTTCCCTCTGTTGTCAAACTGTGCAATTACATCACTGACAGTGATGCACAGGAAACCCTGAAAACAGATTTGATATTGGCTTTCCAATGACATTTTCTAGGGCTGGGTTTAGGCTTCTTTCCTCGTCTTTTAAAAAATATTGTAGAAAGAAATTCTAAGGGAAAACATGAACACAAATAAAATTTAGCTGTGCACATAAATAGACAAGCAATTTCTACTGTTCAGTATTAATTCCAAATTAACTTCTCTACAGAAGATACTCCCCAATTTCAAAAGGAGGTCTGCAGAACTTGACAGAAAGGACAAGAACTTTACCTTGAAAAATGTAACTTGGAAAAGCAGGGAAAAACAGGAGGCACTGTTACTTTCCAAATGACAGCACACTCGGTTTACACCAATGAAGGGCAGTAAGATGGCCACAAAAATTATTCCCTCTTCATTTGGATTTCCAAATGCAATTCCAAAGTTGGCTTTTATGTGATGCGGCTCTAATGAAATCTGCTCCTATCCTGAGCACAGAGGTAATTTGCTATTGCTGCAAATCACTTCTCAGAGATTAATACAACTTGTTTACAGGCCAATTACCCAGCCTGCCAGCTGGACACTACCAGAATGCCCAGTTTTTGTTTTGTTCTTTTAATGTTGTGCTGAGCACACAAGTGAGCATTCTTTCAAAACCAACTCATGAATTACAAGGGGGAAATTGATACTGGCATTTCAGATAGACTGGACTTGATAAATTACATATAAAGGTAGAACATATTTTTTGGGACACTAAATTCTAAAGTACACTTTGATAGTACATTGCTTGACATCTGTTATTTAATTTCCTACATATAGCTACATTGAAACTATTAAAATTGCTTTCTGAAGCATGTTAAGACATACATTGAATGGTAACTGGCACTTCTTTTTATTATGAATAAGCTGCTATGTACAATTGAAGTTGGAAAATGAAAAGAGCATCCTTAACAATATGGAGGCATTAAGTGTTTTGACCTCTTGCAGTTATTGAAAAATATTAAATGTCCAGAGGATGGCTTGTAAAAATTTGATTTAAGGCCAATTAGCACTTGGGAAACCATCTCCCCATCCTTTTCTTTTCCAAGAGACACTAAAATTAACTACAAAGACCAACCTCTGTGAAGAAAAAGCATAGTTAAAACAGCAACAATGACCAAGGAAGTAGAGAACCAACAAGGAAATAAATGTCCCCCAGAGCAGCAGCATTTAGCCAGGATTTATTGCAGCACAGCTGGGTGAACATCCTTCCCCACTGCTGAGAAGGGGCAGCTGAGTCCCACCTGCACTGCACAACCCCCCAGTGCCTGAGCTCTGGATGCTCACCTTCAAATGCTGCTGCTGAAATGGCTCCGTGCACTGCAAGGTGACAAAGTCACACCTCCAAAGACAGTGCCACAAATACAGCAGCACTAACAGCTCGTTTGGAGCGAGTCTCTGACTCACGAGTCTGGGATTTTATGGGCAATTTATCAGATGGACTTGAAAATAACAAAATATATCAAGTGTTATTAAGAAATTGTCACTAAGTCCAGTCAGTGGCTGCTGCCCCAGCAGTGACCATGTCCTGGCACACCAGAGATCAGAGATCACAACCTGCTGATGTCCTTTCCTTCTCAGCTTCTTGTGCTGACACTCCTGATTTTCACAAGGCTGTCCCAGGCACAGGATAAAATGCTGCTCTATTTTGAAAGAATTTTATGAGATGGGCCAGAAGACAATTGGTGGCGAATCTATGCTTCTGAAGTGATTAACATTTTTGTTTAGGAAAGAAAAAAAGGTTCTCTAACTGAGCCCTCTAAGTAATTTTCAATTCACATCCTTTCATGATGTGCAGTTGGCTCCTCTGGTTACAAAGTCAGTGCTCACATGAACTCCAAAAGTAAACTTGCATTGCATGAGTAATAATAAGTCCAAAGGTTTCTTTTGATGATTGCATCATTAATTCTCCCAAAATAAAAATCACTTTCATTAAAAGATTTACTACAATGAAAAGTGAATTTAATGTTCTATTAGCATCATTCAGGAGCTTCATTCGAATGTTTGATCAAGCTGAAAGAGTACTGAGCCAGTACTTATTCCAATTATTCCATTCTTTAATTTAGCTAACTTAGGACTGAAGTACAGCAAAATGAAGTTCTGAAGATTTAAGCAATCTGTAGCATCTGCATCCACTTTCAGGCCACTGTTTTGTTCTTAAACTCTACGTCTTAGAACATCCATGAAGCAATGCTTTCTGTTATAGTCTCTTTTATACACCCTGGAATTAGTGAAGAAAACAACCAAGGAAGTGAGGAGCAACCTAATGAAGTTCGCTACAGGAATTTGGTTCTGCTGTCTCTCAGCAGCCTGCACGATTTAAGACTTGCTGGGAGTCTTACCCTAGACCTGACAGCACACATTTTCAAGAAAATGTGCACCCTTTGAGCACATGTAATTCATATCTATGGGTAACAAAGGGGGAAGAGGCAGTTCTTGTGTCTGAGTGAGACAGCAATCAGAAGGAACTGAATCCACATTGTTCAAGTGTCATCAGTTAAAACCTGGCCAGATCTAATTTTCCCCATTCTTTTTTTTTTTTTTTAACCTTAAAAAGCAAGTTATGACATATCTATTGAGAAGATCAAAGGAAAAAAAAAAAAAAAAAAAGCTAACTAGTGGCAAATCCTTGAGAAAATATTTTAGAAGATTTCATTCTAAGAGTCCCATTTCCCCAGCCTCTTATCCTTTAGAAAATGGTTAACTAATTTCTCTTATCATATGCCAAACATTATTTTAAAATTAATTTTAGCATATCTGATCTATTGTCCTTTTCTACATTGAAGTCCTAGTCCTGTCTCCTTGCACTGAACCATTCCACTGGTTGTGGCCTGTCCCATACATCCACTTCCCCCTCATTTCAGAATTATCTGGACAATTCTACTTGTATTGCAAAGTGCTACTGCACATGAAGCTGATCACAGATCTACCCAAAGTTTCCAGAACATGTGCTTGGAATTAAACTGAAATTAAAGTTAAGTTGACTTTTTATCAGAGTTGACAAAGTAAAGAATTGGGAGTTTTGTGCTGGTCACAGGGCACCTGCACTGCTTTACTGAAGAGCACTAGATAAGAACCTAAATTACTGGAAGAAGCACAGAACAGCATTAGGAGTAGTAGCAGTAATTTATTGTAAAAATAAAGGCTGTACTAAAATCCTGGAGTAGTGCCTTCAAATAGTTTCTGGTTTCCTTTTAAAGGTGTCCCCAGCTAACAATTCAAGGACAAGCCCCAATGGATGCAGAAGAAATAGCACCAGAACTCGAGTTACAAATGAGGCACTTTCTGGTCAATATTGAAAAGATCAGTTTTTCCTTTTTCCACTCTCTAAGGCAGCTCCTTCCCCGTGTGGTTTCAGGATGAACTGCACAGTCTGCTCACCCTTCTCTCCCTGACAGTGCTCAGGGCTCTCCTGGGCCTCTCCAGGGAGCCACCCTGTCAGCAAGCCTCAAGTTTGCTGCCTTTTGCTTTATTTCCCACCCAGACTTGTACTACTGCAAGCCCTCAGAGGTTACAACTGCTATCAGAGCCTCCCAAGGATTGCTCTTGGTGCTCTCCACTCCAAATGAGCAGCACCTGCAATCTCACACACAGTCTGGTTTCTCACAGCAACTCCAAAATCCAGGAGAGATCAATGTTGAAGAGCCCACATACCTGCCCTGCAGGCCTCTGCTGTGAATTCTGTGGCTCAGTTCAACATTAAAAAATCATAACTTGCACAGAGCAACTAATTTCCAAAAGTATTACACAAATAACATATAATTAACCTTGGATGTATAAATGAGGAGGTTACATATTGAACAGCTCTTCCAAGCTACTGAAACACACAGGCCTAATTCAGATTTAGCAGGCCCACAAATGTTCATGAATTCCAGCAAAACCAAAAAGCTTCATCACCCCCTTGCCCATTTAGTCACCCAAGTGCCTGAATATCAAGAGTGGATTTACCAACTTATGAGACATAACCCAGGGAGAGGAACCAGACATGACATCAAAGAGAAGCTTTCTGAAACCAGGTGACATCCTTTCTGCATTTAATATACTACATTCTGAGTAACAGCTAGGAGAGGGGGAGTGGAATAAAGAAAAAAAACCACATTCTTTGCTATGACAGCTTAAAAACCAACCTGAGCATTCCTTAGTCCATTGTAGTTTTAGTCTACAGTTTATAAATTGGAACACAAACATCTGCTAGGACACCCAATACCTTTAATTAAGGGCAGATCTCCAAGCCCACCATCAGACTTGTGCTTTGTAATTTTATGCCTGAATTATAAAAAGGGAGGTGCAGGGCTTTATTCTTCTTTGGACGTTTCATAGCTAAGAAAAGTGTTGAGATAATTTAGAATTAAAAATCATGACATTTTAATAAGCAAACCAGACCTTTAACTACAATTCTGTTCTCAGTAACTTACGCTGCCTCACAATCTGTCTGTGTTTCAAATATACCACATATGATACAAACGTGGTTCAGTTAAGACAGAGGAAGAGATTTCAAGTATTCTTGAGAAACTATGACACAGCTATTTTCAAAGCCTAAGCAAAAATATCTTACATTAAAATAGTACAGTCCCTCCCTCCCCTCCAGTTCAATTACTAAAATCCAGGAGAGGGTTACTAGCAGTTTCAAAATTGCCTAATTATCCAGTGCAATCCAATCTACATCTTCAGAACAGTCTCTATGGTGGCAATAGTTCTTTTCTTCATTGGGGGATTAAATTGGTTCACGTGCTCTGAATAACCTAATCACTGCTGCCAATACAGTAACAAATGAAAGGAAAAACCTGCCTTATGAGCTAGAAAAATATTTACAGGCCACACCACTCCAGCAAGAAGCCTTTTAAAGGTATTTTATAGTATCAGGCAGGACATAAAGCAAAATCAAATATCTATACTTAAAATAAAAAGCCCACGACAACAATTAGGTTACTAAGATACCTTTACTCGAGCTTATGATGAAATTTTCAAGAAAGATGGCTTGGGGGGAAAATGAAGTCCAAACACCTAATGCTAAAACACTGAGCAGATAAACAAAGAGCACAGGAGATATGCACAACAGTTTAATCATTACCAAAAAAATAAGGCAGCAAAATCAGCCAGAAATATTAGATAATAAAAACTATCATGCTGATGTCATAAGTACTAAAACATAACAAACATTTTCATTCTCTTCTGTTAATTAATTTAAAGGTTTTCTAATCTGCATTCTTCTATTTAACGAAGCCAACAGCAAAACAACCCTAAAATTTGCTGGCACTAGCTAGCCAAACCCAAGATGAATTTTAATACTAAATACACATATCTATTTGTTAAGCAGAAGTGAACTAGCACAGCTCGTTCTGACAATATTAAAAACTAAGTAACCCTTCAATCAAAACAAGTATTTTACAATTAAAAGACAGCCATCTATGACAATCCACTAAGCAGAATTCAACAAAAAGGCCTCAGAAAACGATGCTCCTAAATGATTAGCCTTTACATCAGCACTCCTACAATAAACAGGCCCTGAGCACATACCGTCAGGGTTTTTGGGATACATTTCTTTCATTAATCTCCAATATTAGCAGCAGCAGCATCACTCACTCTTCCGTTCCTCTCCTCCTAAAATACATTCCCCAGGAGTCCTTTCAATGCAATTTTATCAGCATTTCCAGGAGGTCTCTCAGCCACATCCCTACGCACAGAGGCAGCGGCAATCTCTGCATTTGTAACAATCCATGGCTGCAAAGGAGGGTGGCAGGCACAGCGACTGTACCATAACCAAAATGCTGAGTTCTCTCCTCTCCTCTCCTGCAGCACACGTACACACAGCCCGCGTCAGTGCCCGCCGCTCGCAACACCAACCACAACGATGACACAAAATCTACAGAAAAAGCATGCATTACTCACTGGGTTTTATTCTTTAGCCTCTTCAGCATGTAATTCTTTACAATGTAGTAGGTATGAAATGCAACATTTTCCCTTTATTCCACGGATGCCGCTGTGTGAATACCATTAGACACCAAGGACAATAGGCAGGATCAGCTCGAACATTAAGAGCAAATATTTAATGGAAGACTGGTTACCCCCGTCTCTCCCTTTCACATCTCTGCCTCATGTATCCAGGCACGGGTGGTACTGGCTCCCTTGAGAGGCTGTAGCTAGCAGCTGAGGCACAACTAAAACATGGCATGGATGTCAAGGAGCTGATGTCACCAAAACAAGCATTTCTCTGATAAACCCAGCAATTCTGTTAGGGAAGTGCTACAAATCGATGGGAATTGTTCAGCTGGACGTGCTGTGTTACACAATGCACTGCAGCACCAAGAGTGATAAATCAGATCAAGATGTGTCAGGGTAAATAAGCTGAGACTCCAATAACTAAGTTATAAAGCTGCCAATCAGCTGCTGGGATCCACACGCGCTGGCAGGAGCGCTGGCACCTCGGGGCACAGGAGAGAACACACCAAACGCCTCCGAAACAACCTGGTTTTATTCTTCTGAAAGAGCAGCTCATCTACTGAAAAAGTAAAAGTGAAATGCAAGACTGGTCTAAAAAGTCTGCCATCTTTATCAGGAAACACTGATCAAGCACCCAAGGCTCCAGTCCAGCAGATGCTGGGAACGCCTGGGAGAGGTCACATTCAGTGTCTGGGAAGGATGGGAGATGTCTCAGCCACACTGTCACCTCACAGCAGCACTGCCAGCACTGTTAGCTCAGGCAAAGGGGCTGCTTGTAACCACAGCTGTGCACTTATACTGGGAGCTGGCTCCAACAAAAAGCACAGAAACCCAGGAGCAAAGGAATACAGAGATAATACAAGTGCAGATGCTGGAGACCGTGCAAATTCTGTCTCACAGACAGCACCACATCAATATAAGAACAAAGGTTCTTAAGCACAGAAATAACTTTCCTTAAGTCATGCAAATGGAATTGAAATATTAGTCATGTGGTTTATTTCATTAATGGATTACAGGCTTTTATTTCAAGCTTTGCTGGGCTGTTACAATCTCAAAACCATATCCATTTAATGAAGGTGAGGATAGGCAGCAACTCTATCATTAAATGTCAACATCAATGCAAACCCTCCAGTCTGTATTCCTGCACTCTTCTTCCAAAGGATTATTGTTCTGAAGGAGCTGGAAAGAAAAATCCTACAATCCTACAGAAATACAGATTTGCACTTCAGAAGATCACAAACTATTGGAAAAAGCCACTCCATGACCTAACATGGACACATCTGAGCAACAGATTGGAAATGTAATTATTTCACAATTGAATAGTTTTATTTAAAAACTCCATTTCAAACTGTCTGTAGTCCTGTAACAAACCAATAATGCACACTTAGAACTGCTAATTTAAGTAGAAGCTCATTTTGGATAGACCAACTACTTCACTGTTTATTTGTCTCTGGAAAAAACCTGAGGCAAACTCATAAGCTCCTTTATAGTACAAACGTGATGCTCCAGAAAACATATACATATATTACATAATGCTCTCACTTTTAAAAGGATTTCCTATAAACATAACTACAGCAATAAAGACACAAAATAAGAATTGAAAACATGATGAATATTTTCTGAGGCAAGGACAGTATTTCAGTCCTGACAAAATAAACAGTATGACCAATATCAGTAACATTTCCATCCAGTTCAAGTGCAATGCAGATGTTTGTTGTGGGCCTTTGGCTAACAAGCCACAACACTGAATGCATTAGTCTATGCTAAATTACAATTGAAATATGATTTAACAGCACTGTTGTAAAAGTTATACCTAGGCCACAAGGCTCAATTTCCATGCAAGCCCCTCAGATGCAAAGTTGTGATGTGCATCAAATTAATTCATGAAGCCATGAGAAACCTGACCAGAGATCTTTTATCAAGCACATCCAACCAAACAGGCTTTTTAAACAATCTGAGTGTGATTCAACGTGACCTCTAAAAGCATACAGGGAGAAATACCCTACAGACACAATAACCAGGTCAGCTGAGCCACACTCAGCTTTCTGCACTTCATCTCATGGCTTGAGAGAAGTAAAACTTCTAACAAATTAACACAAAAAAAAATTTCCTACTAGAATATCTCCACCTTTAATGAGTTCATTAAATTAGGTGTCTCAGGGAAAATTTCTTTAATTCTTCTAATCATAGTAGAGGAGTCTTTATCTGTTGTCCTTGTTCAGCAAATTAGAGAAATTAATGTGGTACATTTACTTTCTTTCCTTTCTAAAAGAAAATTTTAAAACCTAGTCACTATGAAAACTTACCTGGTTTTTATAGTCAACTTTTCATCTATTGTAGTTTAAATGTAGAAAATCATACCTGACCTCCAACTTTTTGGTATTTATTTCACTTCTCTCCATCTTCATGGAAGTTCTCAATAAAGCAATTATTAGCATATCAGCATTATTTTTCTGATTACAAATAGTATTCACAAGTTTTACCACTGCACTACTCCACTTTAGCCAGTCTGTCAGTGCAAATCCTGATCAACCAAGTACTTTTCTCCTAGCATGCATTACTTGCTCTTATCAGCAATTAATTTTATCTCCCCTTACACTTCTCAAAGAGAAGAGCAACAGTCCTTCAAATTCTTCAGTCAGCTTTTCTTTCTACTCCTGTGAGCAGCCAAGCATCATCTGGTACCTTTGGCACCCAATTATTCCCATTCCTTCCCTTAACATTTACCAAGATATGAGCTGAAGTCCTGATGCCATCCCTCTGTAATGAGAGCTGACTGTACACCTATTTAATCCTTTTATCCTGTGCAGTTCAGGCTATTGAAATATGGGTAAACCATATCAATTATGTGTCCTTCCTCTGGAGGTTTATCTACCTCTCACAGGATTATTTTTATAGAGATTAATAACCTCTTTATTAAAATGGCTGTATCTCCCTCTTCAGTGCATCATTTCTTTTCCCTCAAAGTTAAAAATCCAAAAGAACCACAATAAAAGCAGAGGCCTATATTCAAATATGAATCTAAAATCCTGTTGTCTTTTCCTCTGAATGTATCAATTACAAAAATCAGCATTAATCCTCAGAAACATTAAAACACCGCTACAACACTGATTTATGCAATTTCTTGTTGACAAAATGTTAAATATTTTACAATCTTTTAAGAAAACAATAGAGATACACACATATGCAGCACTAGATCATGAAAATCTTTTAATGTATTTCTTTNGCTAGAATTTGGTAACATTTTAGTACTCACGATCTTCTCCTGGACAAGGCATGCCGGGTTTCTCTGGAATACTTGGGAAAACTAAAACAAAAACATGAGATTTTTAAGAGAAAAGATTCTCAGCAATACTTTTTCCTTGATTCTTGAGCATATTTACACACAGAGAGTTTTTGGAAGCTTGTAAATAATTCTACATGAGAAATGATGCAATCAAAATTAGGTTCCAGACTGGCAGGAGCTATTCTGGAGTAAAGCATGAACAAATCTGTGCAGTGTTGAACTCAAAGCCTCCTGCACAGTTTCAGCTTTGAGCTCCAGCTCCTTCTCAGCATCAAACTCCAGGGCAGCAGCTACACAAAGGAGGACACTTGACAGGCAAGGGAGTCACTGCAACCTCCCACTGAAGCAGCTGTTGGGATTATCAGACACCCAGGGGTTCCTGAAGTGTGCAATACTTGCCGTGAATAATCAGCCCCTCGCCTCTGTTCTGACAATACAAACGGAAAGCTTCCTCCAGCTCCATCTGAGATGAGATGGTACAGGGGTCACCTACCAAAAAAAGCAACACAGGCAAATTTACCACTAAAGAACTCAGTGGAGAATTTCAATTAGTAAAAAATGTACCAGCTTCAAATATTGCCTTTTCTTTAAATCACTTGATATTAAGGTGGCATTTTGATCAAAGCCAAAATGGAACAACATAATTATTCTTTCTAATTTTATCAAAATTGAGCATAAGAACTATCCTATAAGTTAACAAAAAAATAAAAGTGAACAGATATGCCTAAAGATCCCCCCCTATTTTCTTGTTGTCTGCCTGGGGTCACATTATCAGCATTACCTTGGGAGGGTTATTTTTGTTAAAACTGGATAATTAATCCATAAATCCACTTAACCAGACACACGTGAAGTACAGTACATCCCAATGCACTGAGAGCAGGCAAAGAAGCAAGGATGTCACTCTGAGCCCCTGTCCCTTTGTGGAACAGCCACCTTCCTGCAGCACACCTTGGGTGACAGGTGACCTTGCGACATCCAGGCCAAGTGATGACACCAGCATCAAGCCACACAATAAACTACTATTTCTTATTTTTAAGAAATGTTCTCATTTTGTAAAATGATGAATCCAGGGCCCAGCTACCTCTCTTTGAAGGCCACTGCTGTTGACGATCTATAAATGCAGCAATAACACAACATGAAAGATAAAAGAACTATTTGTACTGCAAATCAACAATCCATATTCCTTATATGTTTATGGGATTTTATCATGAGTGAGCTATTCATAGTTCAAACCTTTTGGATCTTGTAAAACAAAAAAAAAAAAAACAAACAAACAAAAAAAACCAAAAAAAGGAAACACTATAAAAGCCCAACAGAAAAATCTATTTTCTTCATCTCTTGGTAGGTTTTGTTTATTCATTAAGCCATCGGCAATTGTGTGCTTTTAGTTAGTTCAAAGAGAACATCTGTTTGTGCAATCACTCAAATGAACTTAAATTCCATGTGGCAATAAGTGGAAACACTTGCATGCAGAAATAGGAGAATTCACAAAACCCAGGAGGATCGAGGACAGCCAACAAAGCAGATTGGCTGAAACTCAACAACTCAGACCCAGCAATCAGAAAAAGGTTGTACAGGTATGGTATGTATTTAAATTTAACCAAGGGAAGAGGAAAATACTTACTAGAACAGAGACTAAATACATTCTTTTTAATTTAAGCAAGCTTCAAAAAGCCAATGCAACTGAGAGCCCAACCAAGAAACACTTAAAAGGACTTGTGTCTTAGAATCCTCCAACTCAGAACTCAGGGGGTTTTCTTCTTCCCTGCAATAATCTTCCTTTATTAGCAGGCATGCAGTTCAACCAGCTAAGCATAGGCAATGTAATTCTCTTCCATGTCCTTCTGATCAGGTTACTTATCACCATTAAACTGAGGTTGGTACAGTTGCCACTGTTCTTCTTGGTATTCAAAAGAGAAATAGTAAAATTTAGAAGTATTAATAGTACTCCTTAGTGTCTTAGAAAGGGCTGAATGGTCTTTAACCACCAGCTACCTCCTTCCAAGGTCAGTACTTTGAAATTCCATTCACTCAAACAACCCTATCAGCTAAGAAAGCTATTTAAAAAAACCAAAACACACCAGGACAACTATTAGCCAAACCAGTTTGGTATTTTTCCACCTTTCTGTATTCAGTTCTAGTTCTGCAGGCCCTGGCTTTGACAAGGTGCTTCTGTAGAAGTGAATTCAAGTGCTACTGCAATCAACTCTGACATCTTGAGTCTCATTTCTCCAAGCCTCCTGCTCTGTGACAGGGCTCTGTAGTTAGGTATTCAGGAACTAAAAAACCTCCACAGATTATTTGTTTATACAAGTTCCTCAATTCCCCTCCTCCACCACAGTGAACAAACCCTGAGAAGTGTTTCAGTCCAATACCTTCATCATCAATCCACTTGAGGGTAATCGGCTGCTCCTGTTTCAAGCTACACATCTCGCGCACTTCATCACAGAGTTCGGCATAGCTCATTGATGCATCCAGGTTTGTTATCAGGATGTCCCTGCAGAAGATGAAAACATCAGCTTTTACCAGAAAATACCTGCATATTCCAACAGTTCCATCCATGGACAGCAAGCTGCAGAATCATTCAGAATGAGCATTCCTCATATAAAATGCTCCCACTACGCCAGCAGGATTACACTTTACAGTGCTTAACTTAAAAAAACTGCATTATGGAGGAAATAAATGTGATAATTACCCATCTTTAATGCATGTTTACTCAGGTAAGCCAAGCTCCCTTATTATAATTATCAGCATTTGAAGCGTTGTTAAAAAACAAACCAGAAGCTTTCGAAATAATTTTTTTTAAATCCAGATGCTTCTTCCATCAGGAGATAAATAAAATTATTTTAATTTCCTTTTAAACTGTAGGCTTTTCCTCACATCCACTATATTGTTTGAGATGAAGCTTTGATTAGGTGAATTCTCAAAAGATGTAATTACAGGAAAATTGAGATCAAAATCTTACTCAAATTCTGCATCTTGCACTCTACCTTTATAGTGTTTAGAGACCATGAACCCAATAGTGAACTCACTATGTGAACTACACATTATCTCAGGAATGTGTGACAATAACTTTTGATATAATGGAAGTCCACAAGTCCTGTCAAAGCAGGTCAAATACTGAAGAAAGGAAAAAAGACAATGCAAAACAAAATCTGATGATACAAACAAGACTCTCTACTATTTTAAAAATATCTTTCTAATAACTGACTCTAAACAAGAGTAAGAAGAAACAGGAAATGAGCTTAAATCATTTCAACACCTTCCAGAGGACAATTAGGAAACTGCTTTGTAGTTAATGGCTACTGGTGTGTGTAATTCTTTCCCCTCTTAGTTGAATACAGCAAATACATCAGAAGTTGTCCAACAAAACTGAGAAAATTTTTCCATTTCCATACTGTGTGACAAGTCATTTTAGAAAAAATGTTATACAACATATTCTGCCTACTTATATCTTTCAGCCAGCAATTGAACAGTACTACACTGAAATAAGAAACTGAAATTCCACAACTTACTTTATAAATGATATGCATTAATAACCTGCCATTTTGCATTTGCTGAGAAAAATTACTATAAGCAAAGCTCTGAAACAATCATCTTACAGAACTGTAGTGTTTCAAATTCAGATTAAAAGCACTGCTACCTTTTCAAGTATATCTTTAATCTATACTTTGTAGAGCACTCAAAGAACAGCAACTTAATAATTCTTTGTAACAGCAACAGCAAAAGAAATACATCTGCTGCCTGCCAACCTGTAAATCTGTATCATCCACGACAGAGAGCTGTCAGGTGAGGTTAAGAACATCTCCCTGTCAAAGAAGACATGTTCCATGCATTTAAGAAAGCAAGAGACCAAACTGGTTGTCACAGTAATGTTTGAGGGCTGGTGCAATGCCTTGCCCCAAGACAAGGTCACCAACAAATGCAGTTCATTATTTAATACCTGCCATCATGAAATTCATGCAGCTGTAGAGAGATCTGTGGTAACTGTGGACAATCACACTTTGCCAAGTACCTACATAATATTCAAAAACTGAAAATACACTAAGAACACTCTACACACTCTATAAATTCCAAATAAAGCTGACAACCACTCATCACCCTTGAATTGCTAACATTATTATAACAGATGTCATTCTACAAGTAAATTAATGTACTGTGTATCTATGATGTCCATGTTCCTTTGAGATTTACTGCATTTAATCTCAACATCTCTACAGCCACATCAGGCAATCAGGGCACAGGGAACTGAAAACAATTCTTTGTTTAACACTAAATAATCCCACAGGACATTTAAAAAAATGTGAAACTGGACACTACAGAGTAATATGAAGAGCTAATGACCAGTAAGTTGTGTATGAGCAATTACAGCAAGAGACATAATTCCAGTGACAGATCAAACATGTCACCTCTCAGAGGCAAGACAACACACAGCAAACCAGACTGCACCACTGCTGTGGTGATTCCAAGTAACCAGGTACAAACTAGAGAGGCAACTTGTGCAATTCTTGGTTCGTTATTGCAGTTATTTAATTTTTATTTTGTAATCTACTCTGGCAATGATTGCTCCTGTGCTATGTTAGGAACTCTGTCACACCCAGAAACAGGAATACCTGAGATACTCAGTCTCCAGAGATACACTCAACACTCACATGCTTTAAACTTCCTCCTGCTCAGATTTCTACCAGGGATTTCATTATGGCATCTGTACTATTATTTTAATTTTAGCAGCTACTTGAACAAGTTACTCCCTAATTCTGAGGTTGCCTGGCATCAATGATTTCCTGCAGTCTGTCAAACTTTTCCAAAAGCTGAGTGCAGTACTGCAATGGAGATAGTGATGATCAGTTATAGAGGCTATAATGCCAAAGAGAGTCACTTTTACCTCATACAATTTCATCAGCAGAAAAAGAAATTCATAGAGCTTGGAACTCTTGTTTGTAAACTGACTTCTACAGACTTCACAGCTAATGCAAAAGACTGAATGTAGAGTTGCAGGAAAAACCACAGTAGTTAATTGTAAAACATGGTAATAATTACTTGACTTCTAACATTGACACAATTATTATCACCTTCCCCAGTTCTGCACAGACAAGTTCCACAGACACACTCCTTTCACTTTATATCAACACTACCTGCCAGCAAGCCACCCCAAATTATTTACACCCAGTTCTACTGGTGTTTGTAGTGCCTTCCCTTACAGAGCTGGGGCAGCTCTCCTATTGCATTACCACATTAATTCAATTGCTTTAGAACCCTAAACTCAAGACCTCAAACTACATGGCACTGATAAGCAGGTAAGTTTAAAAAGAAAGCATTTCATTTTCAATAAAATTTGTGAAGTGACTTTTATAACTACAGCACATTTAATTCAAAACAGCATTTTTCTACACCATAATGTAAGAACATGCACAGTAGTAGCTACATTTACTTATTTAGCAGTAAAACATCAAAAGATCACTCAAGCCACTTAATAAATGTCAACAAGTTCAGTCTAAATATTTCCAATCAAGTCTAAGGATCTACTTGGGCCAAATATTTAACTCCTGAAATGCCTTAAACTCAGGTCTGGAAGGAAGGCAGGAAAGACTAAAGCAACATTATTTTACAAGGTCCTCAGAGCAGCAGCAAACCAATCAGATTAAACACACCTGAAAATTCAAATTTCATGTTGCTGCAATAAAACCTTCCTGTTTCTACTCACAACTGAGTGAAGTCATAAAGGACCATGACATTCTGATTATAGACAGGATAAAATGTAGTAACTGCATCTGGATGCAGGAGATGGATCTAGACCTGGCTGTGACTATGGGAATCAATAATCCATCAATAACCACAGCTTTGTCACTTATGCACATTTTCTCCCCTTCTGAGAGAAGGATAAATGAACTTTTCTTCTTGCTGCAGGAGTCTGACTGGTATTTTAATAGCTCAGAAGTTTACCTGCCTGATCTGACATTAATTACAAATCCACCAAAGCCCTGTTTACTTTACCACTAGGTCAGACCACAAACTCCTGCTCAATATGCTTCAAAAATAGACAGGTCACAACACAGAGGAAAGGACACGCTGACTTACCCATTGTAGTGTGCTTTTACTCTGATGAAGTCTTTGTTCAGATCAATTTTTGAGCCCATTCTGCTAGGCATGGTCCGTATTTAGCAGCTATATAAAATCGTGCAGAAATAAGTTGATTCAGGACAGGTAGATTCTGAAGCGAAGAGCTTCACATGTGAAATGTTTTTTTCTGCTCCAGATGACTCTCAATCCAGCTACATAAATAGAAACAGAATATTGATGAATATACACACACTGCTAAACAATTGAGTTGTCAAATTTTAGAAACACCTTTACACAGAACAGCAAAAAAATCAAAAGGAAAATGTGTAAGACCATTGACTTGAACAAAAATTAAGTAAAATTGGTTAAAAATACCCTGTGCAATTTAGCTTTATAGAAATATCCCAAACATTTGAAGACGTTTTCTTAAAAACTCATCCAGTTTTCTTAAAAACTCCTGGCTGAAATACTCCACAGAAGTTTTTACTTATTCATCAACATACCATCTTACTCTTTTCTCCCAAAGAACCACGTAACTAAAAATAGTTTTTTGTGTAAATAAAACATTGCAGTCAATTACAAATTCACCCAAGGGAAACAGGGAACTCCGAGGGGCAATTTAGCATACCTTCATGACTGGAGCCTGACAAACATCCTGTTTATTCCAAATTACCACCTCACACATGAATGTGTGTCCAGACACCTCCCCAACCCCGCTGTCCGTGCAAGCCGGGCCACAGATACCAGGGGAAGGGAAACTCCCGAGCCGACCGTTCCGGGGGGCTGAGGGGAACCCGCGGCCTCCTGTGCCCAGCCGGGATCCCCGCACAGCCCCGGCCTGCGGACGGGGAGCGCCCGGGACGCGACACCGCCGCTCGGGACGAGGCGGAGCCGGCACCTCCCCGGCCGGAGCGAGCTCTGCCCGGCCTCCCCAGCAGCACCGCCCGCACTCCTACCTGCTCGGAGCGCGGTGGTCCCACCCCGCACAGCGGGGCTCCGCGGGAGCTCCCCGAGCCGTGCCCGGCTACACCTCCGCGGCCTCAAGTTGTTCAAAGTCCCGCAAGGAAGTTTCCAAGAGGACTTTGCCTCGCTGCCGGAGGTGCCCCGGCGGGGAGCAGCGGTGGCGGCCGGCGGAGGAGCCGCGGTGTCCCTCAGGTGTCCCCTCAAGTCCCTCCCCAGGTGCCCCCGGCGCCCCTCAGCCGCTGTCCGGGCTCAGCGCCCCGCGCCCGCGGCAACATGGCGGCCTGAGGGCGGGAGCCGCGGCCAATGGGGAGCCAATCCCTGCCCGGGCCCTGCCCCCCCGCCGCCAATCGCAGCGCGGGAACCGTTACCTGGGGAGCCGCAGCGTCCCGGCCAACCAGAGCGGGCGGGGGGGCGGCGGGGAACACCTGCAACCAATGGGAGCGCGGCGCTGCAGGGAGCGGCGGCTGAGGGAGCGGGGGGGGACAGGTGTGAGGGGAGAGTGCTGAGGGGAGAGGTGTGAGGGGACAGCGATGAGGGGACAGGTGTGAGGGGACAGTGCTGAGGGGAGAGGTGTGAGGGGACAGCGATGAGGGGAGAGTGCTGAGGGGACAGCGATGAGGGGACAGGTGTGTGGGGAGAGTGCTGAGGGGACAGGTGTGAGG
>PYHW01010444.1:534959-560101 GCA_013186435.1 Turdus rufiventris
GCAATGCTGAGGGGACAGGTGTCAGGGAACAGGGGACAGATGTGAGGGAATTGTACTTAGGGGATAGCTGAGGGGGACAGTGCTGAGGGGACAAGTGTCAGAGAACTGGTGTGACAGCATGGGACATGTGAAGGGATGGGTGTGAGGGGCTAGGGGACATGTAAGGGAGGACAGGTCTGAGGAATAAAAGACAGTGCTGAGGGACAGGGGACAGGTGAAAGGGAGGATAGGTGAGAGGATAGGTCCTGAGGGGACAGGGGACAGATGTGAGGGGACAGAGTTAGAGGAGACATGTTGTGAGGGCAGAGGTGCTGAGGCGAAAAAGGCCAGGTGCTGAAGGGACAGGTGTGAAGGGACAGGCCATGTCTGCCTCCCCCAGAGGTGCTTCCCAGGAAATCTCAGTGAAAGCTCCAGCAGTGATGTCCTGTGAGTGTCAACCCTGTATCCAGCCCAGGGAGGGGCCAATCAAAGTGGCTAAAGCAGGAAAATCACAGCTGAGATAATAAAGAGGGAATAATATCAGACTGGCCAGACCAGAGAGAAAAAAAATATGTTAGTGGTGGAGCAACAAGAGTTCCACAAGAGGCAGTCTGTTACATGGTTAGCGCTTTTGCTTTGTAAAGTTGGGTTTGGATGTTTTTCCTTAATGGTGCTTTGATATTTTACTTCCAAACTGAATCCTCTGTGACTGAATCAGGATCTCCTGTGCTTTCCTCACAGAAAGCTGGGATGGTGAACTCAGAGAGTCCTCTAGTGGAAATGCTGCCCATCCTGCCCAAACAGCTGGTTTCCTTGTGTATTTTAAAACTTTTCTAAGCAAATAAGCTATCCAAGCAAAAGGGTTGCTTCGGGGCTTTTCTTGATGTATTTACATCCACCATTGGGCAACATAACCCACCACATTTGAAAAATAAACCAAAACAAGTTAGATTAAACACAACTGTTAGATTTTTAAATTTTTTTGTATGTGTATAGGGGTTTTTTTGTTTTTTGGCTATCGGGAGTTGAGTGGTCATGATTGTATTTTGAAATGGAAAAAAAATAATCAGTTCTTTGTCTCCTGCTATTCCATGTGTTCACCTGCATCAAGACTTTTCAGGCACATTCAGCACTTCCTCAGCACCTTTGTGCGGCTTTTGCATCAGTGTAGCTCTGAGGCTTCCTTTGGCATTTCTACTATCTTCCAAAATACAAATAAATAATAGTTGGCACTAGTTTAATTAGCAGTGAAATGGGAAAATTTATTCCCATCAGTCGAGATGTTTTCTCTGAGACCTAGGAAATTCACCCCATGGCTTCATTTATCAGTCTTTAATTGAATTATTTGTGTGTCCACTGCTGTTTTTATCTTCTGGGGAACTCTCAATTTGATTTCAAAGTGGGCCCTTAAATCTTTGTGTTCCAAATTTCTCTGCTCAAAATGGAGAGCATTATGTAAGGTAGGTCTACAAACATGAATTCTTTCAGGTCAATTAGACTTTGATCTCCATGTCACGTCAATTAAATGCTTCATCTCCTTGAGCTGTTGGATTGGGAGATAAAAGGTTCTTCAGAACTGTGATCTGAAGTTTTGGGTGGTTTATTGCTGTTTTTTCTTCTAGCACAACTTACCAAGGAGAAAAGTTCAGGTATATTTTCAGTGCTTGATGAAAAAAAAATCTCAACCATGATATTTTTACATCTCACAGAGATATTTTGTAGTTGTTCACTTTGCATGCATGGCGTTGTTTTAGAAGTCTGGTTTTAGGTTGATTTGTATTTTCTTATATTACAAGACTGTTTAAAGAGTTGAATCTCTCAATAGATGCTTCCCACTCCTGGGCAGATGGAAGATTTTGGAGTGGACCTTGGCTTTGCTCTGTGCATTAGCTGACAAGGTTGTAACTGGTTTGAAACACAACAGGTTGTAAAACCTGGGTGTACTCCTGACCTTTGTTTCTCCCTTTGTTTTTCCAGATGGCAGGCATTGCGCTTTTGTCTTCTACCAAGCCATCCTCAACTTAAAAGTTGCACTGTTTCTGTCTACTACATCTTGATTTGAAGAGCTGACAGGTTCTTACAGGTAATTTAATTTTATTTTATTCCAGGTGCAAATGAGATATCTAAAATTTTAGTTCTTTTAAAAAATGACTGTTAGAATCTTTTCATATCAGGTCTTTTAAGAGCAGTGATCTAAAGAGTTCTGTTTGAGAAAGAGAAAGCTAAAAAGGGATTTTTTTCCCAAATATTTCTTTCTGAAATTCTACATTCAACCTCAGCATCCAATCATGCCACAGATTAACTGTAACAGCAAATATGTGATTTATTAAAGAATGCAATGATGGTGGGGCAACCGCAGCATCCTGGGAGTCCGATGTTACCTCCTTCTTGCATTGTCTTTTTGACTAAAAGTCGTGAGCATTCCTTGTCGCTTTCTGAACATTCTCCATTATTTCCTGGCCCTGTTGACAATTCCTTTCAGGCTGCACCTCTGCCCGTTTCCAGCAGATGGCAAGAGATTCCCAGGCAAGTCTCTGGGAATCACGGTTGTGCAGACAATGCTCACAAGTCGTGTGTCTTTATTTGGTGCTTCGGGGTGTTGAGAACTGTCCTTTTAAAATCAATTTTAAAGGGAAAAAACAATCTTTGGGTTAATGATGGCATTAATCTAAAGTACAGCTTGAGCCAGCAGACACAAGGTAATGTCAAGGCTAACCAAAAACTCTTCCCTTCCAAACTCTCCAATGAAAACATCATTATGGCAGCTACTTCTTCAAGACAATTGTGGCAAAAAAGAGGCAATCAGTAACAATTTCACCTCGGTAGAAGACAGGTATCCTGTTAGTACTTGAATTAATGACTCCAAATCTTCAGCTATATTAGGACCTTTCAAGTTTCCAGGGTTTTAAAGATTTAATAAGGATTAGAATGATGCTTTCACACTGGGAACTAAACAACAAAGAAATTGGGAGAGACAGCTCATATCTCCAAATGCAAGTGAAGTGTGAGTAACCAGTTCTGTATCACTTCAGAATAAAAATGCCTCCCCATAGAATGTCTCTTTAGCAGATCAAACCAGCAGCATGCACAGGCTGCTCTCCAGCCTACTTACTCTCTCCTTTTGCCAAGGAAGACACTAGGTATTGTTTCCACTGAAATAACTGGCAGTGAAATCCTTGGGTGCAGTGGGAATGAATTTGGGCCAGATGCCACAAAGTTTGGATAAAAATAATAAGGCAAAGCATTAATATATTTGAACATAAACTGGAGTAAAGCAGATATTCTACATAATATCAGAAATCACCATGGTAATTCTTTGTAGATTTTCTTGCTGGCTTGAATATTAGTGTTTTTTCTAGTCTGTGTTAAAATAGACAAAATGAATAATGTTTCAAGACTATTTTAAGCCAACACCTCCCTTACTTGTCTGTCTTATATAAGATAGAAGCAACCAGAAGCTGACTCTGTTGTTGACACCTCATTAGCCAGGAGGAGAAAGAATTCTATGAGTAGCCCAAACCACACATCTCTAAAAACAACTAAACCCAAACCTTTGTGCTTCTGTATTTACTTTTTCAGGATATTTAAACAACCTGTTTGGTTTTACAATATTTATGTGCACTGTAATTGATAAAGAAAATGTAGAACCTCCTGTCCTTTATATGCACATACAAGCTTGTGTATATAAAAGTTTCACCCACCAAGATGAGGCCAGGATAATCTTAAATGTATCTGTAAAAAAAATGTAGCTAAAGATGTACAGAAATAGATTATTTGTATTTGTTTAAAGCTGAAAGAAATGCAGGGATAAAGGAAGAACAGCCGGGATGGAACATTATACCAGATGTTTTACAGATTACTCTGTATTTCATCTCTCAGTCTTTATTTAATCTTAGGACTGTAGTAATTGTAATACTGGAATAGCTCAATGGCCTATATATTGTTTTGCTACTTGCAGTTCTGCCTGTTCCAATTGGCCAAAGCTGGCCAATTATTTATTATTGTGGAAAGAAAAATGTTCTCCCTACTCCCTTTGGCAACCCCATGAATGAAAATGGAGTTTTGTGATATTTGTGCTGCTCTCACTGAGATTACTTACCCAGTAAACAACTAGTGCAACCTGGATTTGCTAGTAACTTCATTTACTCAGTAACTACGTTAAAGATGTTTGGGCCAAAATTAGGAAGAAGAGTTTCTTTAAGAGTGTGGAGAATTTAAAACAAGACTTAAACTTTTCCTCCCTATTGCATGGGGTCAGTAGTGTGCAGTGCAAGAGAATGAAACAGGGAGAAAGTGTGTTTGTGTGGGAGTGTGTTTGTGTGGGAGTGTGTTTGTGTTTGTGTGGGAGTGTGCTGCTTAATTATCACAGGGCTGAGTTTCTTGCCTTTTATGTAATAATCATTGGAAGGTGCAAAGGTTTGTCAATTGAGGTTTTCAGTCTCCCTGGTTTTCATACCTGGGAATTAAGATTATATTAGTTCTGCCTAATATGTTCTTGTGCCAAAGAGAAGGAAAATTTCCTCTTCTTTTCCTCTTTCCAAATGTAAAAAAAGGGGGAAGAGAAATGAGGATCAAAGGGAATAGAGTTAAAGAAAGAGGTACATTTCCAGTGGTTTCCAGTGTCTCAGAAATGCAGGATATTTGGATTTATTTTTTTGGACCAATCTTTTCATGGAACAGTGAACTCCCAATAACATCTGATTAGTTCTGTTCATGCTATATTTTCTGACAGTCTGGGCTTGACTGTCTTCTCAGATTTGTTTCTGCTGTGCAGGACTTAGTGAAAGAAATAGCTGCGGCACAAAGCTGGTGTAAGGAGAGAGCAGATCCCTGATGAATTATGTAATGAGGGGCTTAGATCCTCAAATTAATTCTATTTAAGACACTCTTCTATCTACCAAATCCATCCAAAAATCATCTTCATTGCCAAGTTTGTACTCAGTTTTCATTAGGAAGAATCTTTATGTTTGTAACATGTATTGCACACAATGTTATTTTAGTATCAAACAGGCTTTCAACCATGGCAAGTGGTTTAAGCTGCTGTAATAAACAGGGCAGGAGGGAGTTGCTTCTGATTCTTTTCTTAAACAAAAATATTCTCAGAAACTTTCAATAAGCTTTTTGTCATCTATTCTGCTTCAGAGACAAGTATACAGGGTGCTGTTTCCCTCCTAACAAGAAGTGCTTTTCCAGGGTAATGACTGGGAGTATTTAAAATCAGAGCAATCGTATTAAGTGTTTTGTTGTCCCAACAGCAGAAGCCTCATTGAGCTAAATTGGTTTCACTACATTATCTATTGGATTAGCAAACCAGTTAAAAACTGATGTGAGAGCTTTAACTGGCATAAATGCTTTCATTTTTACCCGGAAACAGGACAGACATTTCTGGTTTTTAACCTCTTCATAGTGCTGTCACCATTAACACCGGCATTACTTTCAAACCAATGCAGTATCTTGCTCTTCTTCATCTTTCATCTTGTGCTTTCTGGTTCTTTTCAAGCTCGTGAGGCAGCAATAGCTATTTTTTCCCATCAGTACAGCAGTGTGCATAAGTGCCCCCCAGAAAGCTCTCATGAACACACAATGGCATTTCCTCTTTTGTTGTCAAGGCCAAAGGAGAGTTTTGCAAACCCTTGGGCACTGAAAAGGCAGGATGTCATTATGGGCTGAAATCTCCAGAGTCATTCTGATTTTCCTTCTAATGCATTTTATCTTCCAGTCCAATAGTTGGAATGCCTATTTTGTCCGTTTATAGGAGTTCCAATTTCTGTGTATCTACATTTTATTAACACTTCACATTTAGAATGATTACATTAACACATATCCCACTCTTTTTCTCACAGACACGCCAGTCCATAGAGCAGTACTATAAATTGCTGAAAGGAACACAAATGCTTTCAGGTGCAGCACAGAAAAAGTGCCTTCTCATCTGTCACATACTTTTTTTTATGGCACTAGTACAACCCATCCAAAGTCAGCATTCAACTGACATCAAATCTGGCTTATTTCACTTTATTAAAGGCATCATGAAATTAGAGTTGAATAGGGAATTGTCTTTAGATGCTAATAGCTCTAAAGTAATAATGTCTGGGGATTTAAAAATATTATTATTTCAAATAAAAAAAAAAAGAAGAAGTGATGCACACACAAAAGTATAGAAGATTCAAATTTATGCAAAACTCCAATCAATTCACCATATTCCTATGCTGAAATGTCTCCTCAAAAGTTTGAATGGCATCTGAGTTTTCTGTTTCTGGCTCTGGAAACCAATTTAAGAAAATCTCCCTCTTGTTGATGGAGCTGTTTTGTCTTGTGCTACTCATGCAAGTGCAGCAACAGCAGCTGAGACTCTGTTCTTCCCTCAGATCCCCTTGTTCCTGCAATGGACACATTGCCAAATGTGTGCTTACTTTCTGACTCCTTTAAACCTTCTCAGATATTTTTTGCCTTTTATTTATACTTCTGTCTGCATCACTGTAAGTAGTCTGGCATTCTGGCATTGGGGTTTTTTTCAGGAGGTTGCTGCCCACCTTTTACTTTGATCAGTCACGCTGAGCTGTGCACCTTGAAGATCTGCAGTCAAACTGGAGAAAAAATTCCCTGAATAAATCTTGTGGAGCAGTCAGCAGGACATGCAGCCTGTGACTGTCTCCCAGATGGAGAAGCAACTAATTTTGTCCAACAACCCCATGTGATCAGTCAGTTGGCTGCAGTGTAAGGAGTTATGTCAGGTGCACAATTACAAACTATTACTGCTGAAGTAATTAGATTAGACATTGCCTTTATAATATCTGCAGCCACCTTCTTGCTAATTACTCTCAATAACCAGCCACTGCTCACTGGAGGGACTAGGCTGTGCTCCCTTCTCTGCTCTTTAATAACTTTAATTCCAAAATCATGATTATTTTCTAATGGTTTGCACTCCTCAGGAACTGGCTGTGAATGTTCCTTCAGCTGGGTTTAGTCAATAATTTCACTCTTAGCAGAAGTTACTGACATTGACAGGCTACATAATAAACTAATAGCTGGAGAAAACAGTGGGATACAAAAAGGATTCTGCTGGATTCTGCTTTCCCAACAGAAGTTAATCTGATTTTAAACTAAAGATTATTTCTGATTTTTGCAAGTGTAACAGAGAAGGTGGCAGCACTGTGGTCTTTCTAAAGGATTTAGGATATTTGTGGTCATGGATCATGGAAAGAGCAGCAACTTAGTAAGGAAAAGGCACTGTAAACTCATGCTTCTGCTGCTTTTATTCCACTCTGCATTAAATCATTCTATAGAGAAGTAGGATTGATTCAGAGGAAGGCAGAAGAGGTTAAGTTTCCTTGGAAAGAAAGTGATTATGACCAAAAACACACTTAGAAAAAAAAATAGTGTATTTCTGAAATGTAGCATTCTATCAGCGTCAGGAACAAACAATAAGAAAAATAAGCTAGAAAGAGGAGAAACAGGCAGAAAAGAAAAGAAGCTGGATTACCTGGATATATTGAAGGAGATGCAGATTTTCATTAGCTCTCTGCTAAGGTGAGATTTGAATGATACTTTGCTTTAATTCAGTATGGGAGCCTCAGAAATTATGGTAAATGAAAGTACCAGTGGGATGCACTTACCTAGCTGGAGGGTAAGAGCTCCTGCCTCTCCTGAAGGGCTTTCTTCTGTAAAACTCAAAGGTACAGGAAAGAAATCATTATAGCCATTTTTCAGATGATGCAGTGGAAGGTCCTGACTGAGATTCCCCAGCAGGTCAGTGCTGAGATGTGGGAGCAGAATCCCGGTCTCAGTCCAGGGTCAGCTTGGTGAGGATTTTGTGGAACAATCACAGCTTGATGTCAGACAGGGTTTTCCAGCACTCTGTTGGCTGACAGCTTTTCCATGATAACAGAAACTAAAGATTGAGGTGAACCTGAGACCTACACTGGAGCATATTTTCTATTACAGCCCTGTTCAAGATCATTATTTTTTCTTCAAAGGATTCTCTTATTTCACTGATACTGAACAAATCTTATTCTAAGTTATACATCAGTGCTAAAATGTTTTATCTTCAGTGCTGGTCATATGAAATCAAACCATAAATCAGAGCTAAGGCAGGAGGAATGTGCCCATGCTCCACCAGGGTCAAATCCTCCTTTCACCCTTAGTGCAAGCGCTAACTGTCAGCCCCATGTTCAAGAGCCCCATCTTAAACACCAGCAAAGCTCTTCCTTCCCTCACCTACAGCTCCTGCTTTGTCTCTCTCCATGCTCCTTTCCATTGCAGCTTTCAGACTCTTCTTTGCTTCCTTCTTTCCCTCTCTCTCATTTCATCTTTTCTTTTGTGTCGGTCTTTATTTTTAAAACAACCTCTCACTTTCAAGGCAACAACATCCTCAAAATAAATTTCCCTTTTGTAGTGTCTTACATTGGCTTCCTACACAAACACTATTCCAGTTGTTTTAATCCATATTCCAATATATTTATTGTGGATATTTTAGAGGATAATTGTGAAAGTAGTTTGTTGTGAGTACTGCGTTCACTTGCTGAACTCAGAGATTATTTCCAGAACAAAGTGTTATTTTGCATGAGCTGGGTGAGAGATCTAATCCTGAATTAAGCAGTGGTATGAGGACCCAGAAATTTCATTGTTGAATAATGGAAGTGAAGAGGCCTAAGAGATTAGGTCAGCCTCTGAATAAAACCAGCAAAAATATCCAAAGCAACAGAATAATTTAAAAACAGTTATGAAATTTTTTTTACTTCCCTCAGCTATTTAGGGACAGATTCAAAACGATATTTTCAGAGGCACACATGTTAGATTCTCAGTGGAAATTAACAGAACAAATTCTAAAGTCCTTTCTGCAAATGGAGTTGACTTCCTTCATTATCAAGAATCTTCCAAATTTTTCCCAATCCAGCACAGGAAGCCTGAGCTTTCCCTGTGGTTCTAAATAATTTTATCTATTTTGAGGCCTATTAAACTAATAAACATTTTTGTATTTAAGTGTTTACACTTTCATTAGCTTAGAGCTGAAATGTAATACAGTCATTATTAACAATTCAGTAGAATTTTATGTAGTATATTTTATTTCATGCTGTGACTAAGAGCATTGAAATTTTTCAGTACTTTATCCAAGACAAATAATATTTTAAGAAAAAAACTCCACTCCCCTCTATTCCCTTTTACTTTTTTTCATGAGATTTTTCTGATTAAAAACTCCAACTTGAGCACTACTGTTAAACCTAGACCAGCCTACAGGTGCAGGAAACCACTCGTGCAGAAGTGAGGAATGAGCTCTTTCATTACAAATAAAAAGGAAATTATCTGAGTGTGAAAAGCCAAATCTTCATTACTGATCAACTCTTAAAGTGGAGGAAAACCATGGTCATTTAAGATTTAAACTTTTGCTACAAATATGTACATATGAAAAGTTGTCTCATGGTATTACAGGAAAGAAAGAGCTGGAATTATTTGGCAGAGTGCAGTCTTACTGTATCAAATCAGGCCAGCAATAAATTGCTGCTTTAAGTAGGAATTCATAGCAGAACCTTCTTGACTTTGGAAGCATCTTGAGCTCGTTTGAAAATATTTTGAGAAGAGGTGCCTCAATTCAGTTTCAGCGAGGGCTTTTGAGCCTGTGAGTATTGTTCAGTTTGTAGGTCTTGGGAAGAATTTTCCTTTTTTTGTTGTCTTTACATTGTGTATGCAACCCAATATATAACATTGACTGCTGCAAAGGCTGCTGGGAACACGGCTCTGGCATAAATGTCAATGGTGTCAGCATCAATGGGCTTAAAGAGGGACTTCAGGCCAGTCTTTTTGTCCAGTTTTATTCCCTGCTGATGTTTTGTCTCTCCAGTTTCTATTTCTATTGTGCCATATGATCCAGGCAGGCTTCTGGGAATCCGGTGCTGCCGGTTGGAAATGGCCAGTTCCTGGTTCACACCAGCTATGGAGAGGGAAAACAGAACAATGGCATTCTTCACGTTGATCTGCAAAGGAAAGAGGAGAATAATGGCAATTCACAGGGCAAAGACAGTGGCATTCATCCAAGCTATCCATGGCACCAGCATGGTGAAACACCCATGGGATCCATATGTGGTGAATGGGATTTAAACCCTGCTTTGGCAGAACTGAGGGAAGGCTCTGTTCTACCATTTATAATTCTGGTTCTGGCTTTACATGCTCTGAATCACTGAGGCACCATCAAGGACATTCTCGAAGCCTTTCTTCCTAGGAAGAATTTGTAGAAAAAGGTTTGCTTTGGCAAAGTTATTCCCAGTATCACACTTACTGACCTCTGCACTCTGCCTTCTCGCTTTTATCTTGTTTTTCTGCTTTTTCATGTAGTCAGCATTGAAATGTGCAAAGGCATATTCCACCAGTGCAGCAAAGACAAACACGTAGCAGATCCAGAAGTAAACGTCCAGTGCCTTGATGGCAGAGGCTCGTGGGAGCGAGGATCGGGCACTGACCATCAGTGTGGTCATTGTAAGAACAGTGGTGATACCTGCAGGGTGCCAGGAGACACAAATACATGCACTAATATGCATTTATTCATAGGAGACTCAGGATTATTTCCACAGCAAAAGCCCCTTAATACTGTGGCTTCTGGTTTTCAAAACAGAGGAACTTGTAAGAAACTGCATTGGTCTGACTAAAGCAGCTTTGAAAAAGTTATCCTTGTTTTGTCCTAAATCAGGAGAAACAAAACCCAAAACTCAAACACTTTTACATCTAGACTGTCAGCCCTCAAACAGACAAACAGACCCACAAGCTCCAGGAGCCTTATTTTTTTTTTTTTTTTGTCACTGTCCCAGTTCCTTCCAATCAATTCTTTCATTTCTTTCACAGTCATTACTGCTTTTAACCCTCCCTAGGTGGTTATTTGCTGCTCCTTACTGAGGCAGCTGCTCTGATAACACAGCAGAAATTAAACCAGGAGGGAAATCTTTCAAAGAACCCTCCTTTCTACAAATGTAACACAGTGCTCATAAAAGCACCTTAATGAGGATTATCAGAGAGCACAATTACCACTTGAGCACTCCCTTCCCGTGTGTCCCAAGCCATCTGTTTTACCTAGTGACACCCTGGCAGGCACAGCTGACTGGCTGATCCAGAAGGACACCCACGACATGGCCACCAGTAGGATGGAAGGGACATAGGACTGGATGATGTAAACTCCTCGATTTCGCCTCAGGTGGAAGTGGAGACTGAGCCTGGGGAACTGACCTGCTGGAAAAGAGAGCAGGCAGAAGAGATTCTGGCTGTGTGAATTACAGTTAAATTGATATTAAAAAATGACATTTCCTATAATGACACAGAGCTACATTCTTTAACATCTTCTGGACAAGGGGCACAAAAAGCTTTTTTGAAGGCTGCTCGATTGATGCTTCATAAACCCTGCACGAGGTACTGCAGCTTTCATCAGCTAAGAATAGGTCAAATGATTTGTCTCAGGTCATATCAATGCCAGATCTGAAAATAAAATCATGAGTCTTCTCAAATAACAGTATTGCTTCAAAATGTGTACTGTCTTATCATCTGCTGTAGAAAGTCCTCCAGATACTAAATTTAGATTTTTTAAAAGGCCAAGTTAATTTCAAACTCAAAAAAGAGCTTAGAGGAGATGTGCAGCATAAATGAGAATCTGAATACATGAAAGAGGATGAAAAATCAGCAGGAAAGAAGTGACTCCAATCTTGTACAAACATTGCAATAAGCCCAGTGATAGACATACACACCACTGACTTCTAGGGGGTAGAATTAGACTGATCTGACTGTACGTCATAAGCTTCATAACATCAGGGCTAATGGAAATTTTTCTTGATCTGAAGTTGTAAATTAGGTCGAGAAAATGTGAGCTATACCTCAAGTGCTTTTTGTCAAGAGCTGTCTGGCTACTCCACACAGAATTTTGTCGAGCAGAGAGAGCTAAAGGACAGAACACGCTACAGTGGCTACCTGGATGCTCAGCAAAGAATGGCACTTCTTACAAGTGGAAGATGAAGGAAACTCTTATCAGAAACCTGACAGGTTCTTAAATTAGTTATTTAAGAAGAAGGACTTTCTATTATAGATAGAGGAAGTTTCTCACTGCAGGAAAATGTCAGATACTGTCCCTGAATTGAAGAAAGATTCTGTTACCAGATTTGAAGTTCATAATTTCTGTTGTGAACTGGTAATTGGTAATTGTGAATTGAGCAAGCTGCAGCTTATCCAGCCCATGGATCTCCTCCTGGTTTTCTGACCAGTGGTAGACAATGTCCTCTGAAGAGTAGCCATCTGCCAAAAGAAAGCTGAATAAACACAAAGTTCAAGGAAGAAATTCAGAGCTTAGAGAATTCATAGTAGGAGTTCTCTAATTCCTCTGCTATGCTGATTCCACCAGACATGTTGCAAATGTGCTGAGATTCAGTCTGGGTAATTCTCTCTGCTTTGGAGAGGTGCAGGGCACCAGGGCCATGACAGAAAGAGGGGATATGAAAGAGAGGATTTATGTAATATGCAAATCCACAGGAAATGAATCTTTCCTAGTTTTGCTGTTCATTGACAACTTGCTACTAAAGCATCCATTTGTTTAAAGATACTTATTTCTGTTTGTTTCACTGAAATGAAAGCCCTCAAATTCAATTAAAAACCTTCAACAACCCCCACCAAAACTCCCTGCAGAACACTCTGGGAGAGGGAATGAATTGCTGGGGCACTGTCTGCTGCCTCTGCATTTGGTGATTACATAAGTAAAACTGTAGATTGCTATTTTTGACAGGATAAAATGGTATTGTGGTTAACAGCCTAGAAAACAAAGTCAGTGACAAAACAGAAAACGAGAAACTTGCATCAACAGGCCAGGATCTGCTATTCCCAGATCTCTGGGACCCCAAGGACCTGCAGGCTCCTTGATCTAAAAATTCATTTTCCCTGACTGGGTGGTCCCTGCTTGTGTCAGTGGTGATTTTCATTCAGAAGAATTAATGCTCATGGGAATTACATGCTGATCACAGATTAAATACAAGTTGGATAAAATATAAATCCATTCTTCACCCTCCTTTGTGAGTACAAATGAATTAAGCCCATCCATGCAGTATTCTGATGGATTTCTGTGTAACAGATACACAAATGCCAGGGCAAGTTAAAGAGCTATGTGAAGGTTGGTCACAATGGCATTCATTAAAAGCAGGGAAATCTCTCTTTTTCCTATCTTCTCATAAATTAAAAATAGCACATCACATTTTGCCTGTGGGCTTTTCTACTTGTTCTCACTGGATTTAATACAAACCTCAGTAATGCCAGTGACTGTCACAACTGCACAAGGTTTCACAAAGTTCTAGACATCTGTCAGCAGGACTGTAGATTGTTCATCATCCCTAAATAAAACCCTAGAGAATTGGATTGGACCAGGGTTGAACTGGTATTGAAAAGTCCACAGTCAAATGCCCAACACAGGGAATGAAGAGATTTCTGCTCACTCTAAACCCAAGGCACCCCTTACATTCCACTAAAGCAGAATCATCCCAGCCAAGTCCAGCTATCTCAGTGCTATGTATGCAGACTTCACACAAAACACAGAGGAGTATACTCAGCCCTTACAGCTCTCCAAATCCAGCATGCATTCCTGCTCATCCATGGGATACTTGGAAAGGTCCATGTCACAGGCCACTGTTGAGGTAATCCTGTTTGGAGCAACGTGAACACCAGTCAGCTACATACAGACAGAGCCTTTCCCTCAGAACTCAAAAGACCGAGTGGAAAACTTTGAAAGCTTAATACTAACAAAGGAAACTGTTTTCAAAGTCCTGCTGGCTGCTGCCTGAGTCTGTGGGAAACCCAGAGGCAGAGGGAATTGAAAAAAGGTCAAATGACTCGTCTAATGTCAGAGGATTCTGCAGCTACTGATGATGATAAAAAGGAATTTTCTGGTTCAATCTCCTCCCTTTCACTGTCCCCAGGATCACTACCAATACCTTAAGGGGGACTTTGGACAGTTTCAAAGGTGCACATTCATTACATTTCAGAACATTACACAATTAACTGTCAATATCGTTACTGAGTTCCAGCCACAGCCTTCTTCCAAAGTGAGAAATGCTATTTTGTCTGTGTGAAAGATGGGGAAGCTGAGCCTAAATCAGGCTCACAGTTCCCTTGGAAAATAGTGAGAGTGGAGAACAGAATCTTTGCTCTTATTCAGCACCTCCAAAGCCACAAGAGGCTTCTCTCCCACTGAGGGCATTCCAGACACAATCAGTGCAGTGCAAAATGTGTTAGTGCTGCCTAAGACACCTTCCTGATTCTCCTTATAAAGAAAAGGATAGGGGATAGGTGCTTTTCTTCAATTTTTAGCTAAGAATTATTTTAGGAAATCCTCCTAGGAATGCTGAGTGATTGTAGATGTTCAAAAAGTTAACACACAACAGAATACACTTGTGCTTCTTGTCACTCACCTGATGCTGTATAAAATGACTCCATCTGGCTGGAGCCTGATCAGTTTGTTTTCCACAGTCACATCATGGAACCAGGCAGACTTGGCATTGACTATGAAAGTATCTGGCAACCAGAGCTTGTCCACAAACCTGCTGTCCAAGCCCAGAGTTTCGTTGGTGTGGTTGTAAGACAGACGATCGTCTCGCCAGCTCTGGTGCAAAAATACTGTCATGGTGTATTCCTGTGACAAGAGAAATCCTAATTAAGAAGTGATGCTGACAATGATAACGTCTTGGGACTTAGCCAAAAATCAATGTCAGCCTAGAAATATATTATTTGTTTTCAGTGAAAATACATATTTTTATACTTAGTTAACCAGGGAGCTGCCCAAACATTTGAATTTTGGTCACGTGCTCCTACTATGGATAAGCATAAGATATAAAAAAGTGATTCAATATTGGTGTATACACAACACATTGAAAGAGTTGCATAGGTCTTGACAAAGAAAATCACTTTATATAGCTCAACAAATACAACTTCTGGTTTTGAACCTTTTTTAAATCAAAACTAAAGGATCTGATACTGTACCATGTTCACTTCTGAGATGTGGTCAATGCTGGCTACTTCGATTGCCAGAGCAACGTTAACGGGAGGACCTGAGAAAAAACATTTGAATGGGTGATTTATATCATCACACTACCCAAAAAAATATCAGTGACCCCAGACTGTTAATTCTTTCATACAGAGTGAGTTTACTGAAGTGTTTCCCATTATAAAGTACACTCTTAAAGCAAGAGTTTTAAATCTTTTACCGATTCTGCCCTCAATTTCCAACCTCATTTCACTGATAAGAGACACAAGATAAAATCATAACTACTGAAAATCACAGAATCCTTTCTGGAAATCACATTATCTAGTTTAAGACAGCATGACTTCAAGCAGATGCAGAAATTATCACCATTTAATGAAATACAAAATTCCTTCAACTTAGATGTCAACGATTTAAGAACTGCATCAGAAGCCTGTGTTGCTGTTGAACAGTCTGTCTCTTGTCAAAATCAAGCAAATTGTTGATTGTTATTTTTTTCCAGCATCCAAGTAAAAGACAATCACATCTTTTAAATCATTTAAAGTGTGAATTTCACATAAACCTCAGAATGATTGCAAGAACCAAAGAGACATTATTTATTCTCCAAGTCTCACCTCCAATTCCAGGCCTGAAATTTCGTGCGTACCCTTTCATCAAATCATCCAGGTTGGGCAACCAGGAGATTTCAATGTTGGAACCTATATAATCTCCGATGTCACTCATAGCTCTGGGTAAAGAGAATAAGTATCTTAACATTTCCCAGGTTTACAAACAGAGGAATGACAGAAAATGGAAGGTTATTGACTTATTTTACACCAGAGACCACCTACAGTAGAATCAGCTATATTGCACATTTTTATAGGTAGGAAAACTATTTCAAATATTTCTGCTTAAATCAAAACAAATTTCAGGCAAGACTGTGGCATCTTTAAGTATAAGCACATACTTTTAAAAGTTTCTTTCTTTCTTTTTTTCTTTCTTAAAAAAAAAGTAGGAAAAATAGATTTAGAAACTTAGAAAAAGCATGAGGGAAATGAAGATACTTTGTATACTGCCCAAAATGCATCTGTGAACACAGAAATGCAGCTGTGACAGCTTCTTACTGTGAAACAGCTGAGATCAAGAAGGCTGGTGCATTGTCAAATGTGATGGGAAAACAGGAAAAACTGCACATCTGGAATTTGGATAGCAGGCAGCAGGTTCTGGCTGGGAGATGTGTTGCTGTGGGATTAGTGCTCATGGTACAGCCCCTCCCAGGCTCCCTCTCTCAGCAGCCTCTCCTTGCCAGGCCAGTGATGCTCTTTGAAGACTTTAGCCCAGGGTTTGGTTGCCATTTGCCAGCCCCTGGCAGCTGCCAGCCCTGGAACAAGCAGTGATGTGGATATTCCCCATCTATTACAAACGAAGGCAAGGTTGTGTTTTCTTCATTATCTGTAAAACCTGGCAGGCTCCAGCTGAAGATCTGTACCTGCTCATGTTTTTCCTCTCACTGCACTGTGATTGAAGGGCTGGGGAAACGGCTGTCACCACCATTTGCAAAGAGGTTTGAGAGGGCCTGTAACTGAATGCAAGCACTGGATCAAAGCTGCCTGAGCACTGGTTTAGCATCTCCCACTGAGCCCAGCTATAAATGTGGAATTTGAGAGTTATCTATGACTTGTAACAGAAGAGAAATGGTTAAATATCCATGGAAAGCTGCAGAGTAATACACCACAAACACATTCTGCCTTGATACTTACATAACTTTCTCAGAGTGTTCATGTGACATTGACCCACATAAAGCACATGGTTTTTCTCTCCAAAATATGCCAGCCTGGGCATTCAGCTCAGCACAAGCAGTTATTGCCAGCACAGGGGCAGAGTATCCTACAATAACCAACTCTTCTCACAGGACATTGAAAGAAAAACCTTTGAATGCCCTGCTCTTAAAATTCTTGTGTGGACACAATTGTATAAGGAAGGAGTTCTGGGATTACAATGTGTAAATTAAGTTTTGAGCAGCAGAGACCCTGAAGACTTGCATTGGCAGAGCTGTCAAAGCTTCTGTGACCTCCTAGCACAGGGACACTGCTCCAAGCACAACTTCATTAGTTCCCAGCAAAACGTTATGTTAAACTGCATTTATAGGATTTCCTTGCTATGAGCACACTGTTGGATGTTTATCTCAAAGAACTATCCCAGCTATTTCTCAGGTCCCTCTATCTCTTCTGAGGAAGGATCTCGGAACACTCCAAGACATGTTTTCATAAATTGGAATAACGTAATTGATTTAGACAAGGGCTTTGAAGATTTATAACCAGCGTTGACAGAGGTTTTTTTCCTTCTTTATTGAGTCTCATCAACTATATCAACACTTCTTTCTCTCAGACTGCTGGTATTTCAATCATCCAACCATCCTTACTTACTTTAATGAAATTACAGCCTTATAATAAGTTTGTTTAACAACATGTTTATTTGTAACTCACAAGTCTCAGCTGTAGACATGGAAAGGTGTTTCTAATCAGTAAAATGTCAGAGATCCTTTTATATGTAAAGAAAGGTGCTCTGTGTCTTTTCCTAATTAGAGTAAATAACTACAATACACTTGAATAGATCTGTTTAAAATTCCTGCCTTCTCAATAGAAGGTGATGCTTTTCAGCTTCTGTTGCTGAAACAGCAACCAAGTTCAGTGAAGTGTTTTGAAAACAGAATTCAAGTCAGAGGTGACAGCATTGGAGTGATGTATTTCATGTGTCTGATCCTGTTTTCACAAAGCACTTGGAGTGCAGCTGTTCTCCTGTGTCAGGATTCTATTTTAATGGCATTAAGGAAAGCCATGGAGCTCAAAGGAAGTTAAAATGATGAGAGTCGGGTTAAAGACTGAGGGCTATGGCCTGCCATGTGTTTTAAGCAGATTACAATCTAGAGGGAATTTTACTTAAATATCCATGACACAATTAAAATAAATCTTGTTTCTATTATTAATAAAGCCTTAGGGTCAGATCATCAGTGTAACAAATGTGCTGGAGTTAGTGGAGCTATATGCACTTAATACCAGGAGGCTTATTAAAATATTACAGCTGAAATAATTTTATGGCTCGATTTACCATGTGGTGATAACTCCTTTGAGCCACTCCTCTAGACTTCTGCGCATCACATCCAGGGCTTTAAAGTTACAAGAAGAATAGTGGGAGAACTTCCTTCATCCTTGATAAGCAGTTGGGATTATATATGGCCTAAAATATTATTCATTATTGTACCTGAAAAAGGAAGACCAGCATAGAAAAGATGCATTGGAAGGGATTAACTTTTCATAGTGTAAGCAGTAAGGATGAAAAGAAAGGCAACAATTATTAGCTGATTCAGCAACTTCACTTCCCAATGTAAGCTGCTGTAAAGCTTGTTTCAGTAAGAAAAAGGACTTTGTGAAATCAAGGTTTTGATTTGTCAAATCCAAGGGGTAAAAGTGCTCCTGAAAAGCTTCTCTTTGGTTTGCACCAGGCCAGAGTGGAGGGCAACAGTCCTGGGGACTCCTGTCCCTCTGGAAGTCATTCCCAAATCTAAAGCTGAAGAATGATCCACACTCTGACTCTGTACACATCTTGTTGGAAGCAGATATTTTTGAGAATATATTTGCATCTGTCCATATCTGGAGCATTGGAGAACTTCAGCTGAGCTCATTGAAAATAGATTACTGCTGTCTAAACCATGAAAGAAATAGTGAGTTCTCCTAGAGAAAGGGAGAGGAAATTCCCCACTGGTAAACTGCACAAACATGTGGAGTTCCTCTTCCTTAATATTGACACAGGTTAGTGAAAGCAACTCCAAGCATTGAATGTCACATGATAGAGCAAAAAAAAATCTCTTTCAGAGCTAAGTACTAGCAGCTCTAGAATAAAAAGTACACATATCCCAAAATCCTTCCTATCCAAGCTGACATCTCCCTCCCAGCTGCTGCAGCACCAGGGCATCCTACTAATGAGGAGTGATCTGGGGGAGAAACATCAGTCAACTTGGACAGCACATCTTTAAAGGGCTTGTCAGACAACCGAGGCACCAGCCTGTCTTTGCTCTCTTCCAGAACACTGCTCGAAAACACTTGTTAGAAGTTCAATATTACTAGAAAATATCTGGTATTTAAATCACACCAAAGCAAGAGGCAATCTGTAAGCTCCATGTGAATAAGAGCACAACAGCAGCTGAGCAAGGGATAGTATTAGCAATTCCATTTTTGCCCAGCAGTGCCAAAATCTCTGGGATCAGTGCAGAAAAGCTCAGACTCTTGAAGTCAGTGGCCAGTGAAACACTGATTTGAGGCCACACTGGTCAGGAGGGTGCACTGATCTTCTGAAAAATTCATAGAGCAGTAAGATGTAGAAAATCACTTTTTGCATCTTCTGTTTCTTCTTTAGATCTGCTAACCTAATTCTCTTGGAGATTGTAACATCATTGTTATATGAATCTTTTAACCTGGTAGATGGAAAAAGCAGTTTGAATGGAGGACTGGGATCAATGCATTTCATCTTGATAAACATTTGGGACAGATGTCCCTGATACCATCATCACTGAAGAAAACTTTTCCTTGGGAAAAAGACAAGGAACATCCTGCAAGGTCAGTGAACAATCTGACCTCTGTCAAACTCCAGGATTATCCAGAGCAATATGTATATCCTTCCCATCTGCCATTCCTCACTCTCAGGGAAGCTCGCTGTAAATATGTTTTGTATTTTGAAATGTAATTGAAAAAGCATTAGGCTTAATTCATGGCAACCTTTAGAGCATCAAAGCCTCTCTGGCAGTTTTAAGCTACAGAAAATGGACCACTCTTAGCATACATTCACGTGTTAAAGCTGCTCTGTTTCCATGAATAGAAGTAAAAGGCTTAGGGAGACACACAGCAGAATGACAACTAAAAGCAAGAGTATAAAAGTCACTAAACAGAGTATAAACTTAAATATAAAATATACACCTATTTTAATTAGAGAATTAAAACCTCTTTCAGTGAGGAATTACAAAGTACAGACACACACCCCAAAACTCTCAGAACTGCTCTTTCCCCATGCAAATGAAGAGATATTCCCCCAAGTCTTTCCCATCTTTCTGCAGATGATCTCATTCACTGTGGCACATTTATTATTGCAGCATCCACAGCATCTTAAACCCTGATAAAACAGTGGAAGCCACAATCTTTGTCCCAAAGACCTGTCAATCACTGAAATGCCAAATTCCTTGCCACTAATCACTGTCATGAGCAGACCAAACACCATTATTTATAAAAAATGTTTACCTGACAAAAATGTGCTGACTTAGGTTGAATTTGGTTCATTCACTTTAGTTTAATAATACACAAATTGCTTCACACACAGCTAAAGCACCTGGAAGGGTATTCAGAAAAGCTCTGAGGAAGCAGCCTGCATATATCCCCCACCTCCCTCCTCTGCCAAACCATAACATTATTTTCACTGGTAGTTTTCTTTTGGGAAGTCTTCTGTCTCTTTTGTCGTACTGGTGAATTTTGAAATCACCAAAATGTTCTTCCTTTTTAAAATAAGAATCTTTTTTTCCAATACACAGTGCACAGAACTCAGGAGCAGAGAATTTAGGGGTGTTGGATGGCCTCTATCATCAAAATTCTGAATCACACTGCATTTAGAAAACAAAATCAGAGCTTTTAAATGAAGCCATTGGCAGTTTTGCCCATTAATATGCTGTTATTCATAAAAGCATCTTGTACCAAAAATATTTTTTCTAATGCAAGGATAAAATTTCACTGTAGTTCTGTTTAACTCATCCAAAGTACACATGCAAGCAAGGCTACTCCCTTTTTGCAAGATTAAACAATGCCATGGCCACCCTAAATCCTGAATCCAAACAGAGCAGCTTTCCTTGACCATGGAATGTCTCACACTTTGGAATATTTGGAAAGCTACAGCCTGAACAGTTGGAATTTCAGAAGTTAGAATTTGCCTTGCCTGAGTCTGCCATGAGCAGATGTATTCCTACCAAACAATTCATCACTATTGTGTAACTGCAGAAAGAAAGTCAATTAGGGAATTAATAATAAAATAAATAATGCATCCAACAAACACATATCCTGGCAGTTGCTGTGCCTAGGAGCAGATCTTGGAGACAGAGGCTAAGAAGACTGACTCTTCCTTAAAATTCTCTCTTTTTTGGGTCTTATGTACTCAAACATCACTTTTCAGCCCACAGCTTCAATGGTAGCCCAGTTGCAGAGGGACAAACAGGATCATTGAAGTGATGGGCAAGATCTGGGTGCCCTTAGGTAATAAGCAGTATTTCTTCTGCCTTCCCTGTACACTGGATTGCTTCAGAGTCTGAGGATGTCAGGATCTGACCCTGGATAACAGATTCAAGGTCACAGGATAAATCATTCTGTCAATCCTGACTAAGAGCAGTTGACTTGACACTTTCTCTGAGTAAGATTCATTTCCTTCCCAGTGAAAAAAAATCCAGTCTCCCTGATTAATTCCAAAACCTGTAACAACAATGTTATGTTTTACTACAGCTCCCACTTTGCCTCTTCCACTCCTCTGAAGCTATTAAGGGTGCCTATGAAGCAGAAGATGTAGGACCCCTTTAATGCCACAACCAGCCCAGCTCTGGGGGGTGTAGGCATGTTTTTACATGCAGCAAGTTCTTTTTTACTCCCCCCTCTATTTTCATTGCGTAATCATGGCAAGCTTTCTCCACATCCAGCCTCCAGATCTGGAGAGAATAAGAATATACCGAGACCGTCGCTGGTTGCCTAGCTAACACCTTCGGAGGGAATGTGACTGAGAGCTGCAGATATGTACCTTTCTTTCAAATTTATTATTTCAAGGAATGGTTTGCGTTCTCCAAACGTTTTTTCCCCCCTAAGATCTCTGACAGTCTCTTCCTGCTAACCCAAGTTCAGGAGATTTAATGAACACGTTAGAAAGGGATGGTTGTATTTTGGGGTTTTAATGGTACCTACAGAGGCCCTAAGCAAAGCTCGCATCCCACTGGTTGTGCTGGGGTTTATGGAAGAGTTTCAGGCTCAAGCAGACCCCTACAGAGCTGCTGGAGGGGCTGAGGCTGAGCTGGGATATTGCAGTGCCTTACAAAAAGTGATTGCCCCCAATTTAGAGTAAGTGCCCTCGGGAAAAGGCTTCCAGGAGCATCCCGTTAAAAACACAGCCCTTGACTAAGCCAAGAAACTGCTGCTCAACTGACAGAAGTGCATTCTCTGCTAGGGAATGAAGAAAGAAAAAACTGAAACAGATGAGGCACATTAAGGAAACTCTTCAGTCAAGGGCCCTTTTTCTCCTGAACACTCACTCAAAGCAGTCGTGGCCCATAAGTGCAGAAAGCATCCCTGGGCTAAAGTGGAGCCCCAGCCAGAGCTGGCATCACTCACTCCAGCCACACCGAGAACACAGCTGCCTGAGGCCAGTCTAAGAAATAATAAGATGTTTTCTTACCTGATACACCTGTGCTGTTGGGTGCACAGTAGAATCAAGGCAGGAAAAACCCAGGTAAGAAATTCCATTTTACTCCCATTTATTAGACAGCAGCGACCAAAACCCAGGTTCCCTGGCTCTCCTGGCAGCTCCAAAGCTCCAGTGGCTTTGCCATTCTTGCCTGCTGCGCTAAGTTGAGGCTGAGTTTAAAGCGATGGATGGTTGCTCAGCAGCAGCAGCCCCCACAATCTCCACAATGCCCGGGAGCCATGCAGGCAGCCCGGCACGGGAGCAGGGAGCAGGGCAGCTCTCCTCTGCTCTCCTCTCTTCTCCTTCCCTCTCCTCCTCTCCTCTGCGGGTGGCTCAGTCCCGCCCGGCTCCGCTGCCCTGCTCCCGCATCCCTCCCCTGCCGCGGGCTCTTCCTCCGGCCGCTCTGCCCGCCTGCGAGGCTGCTTGCCGAAAATAACCTCCAAAAGGATAGATTAATCCCACGGAGCGGGGTGGGAGCAACTCAAAGTGCTCCGGAGCCACTAATGTCCTGCGCGCATCGTGCCGGGGAGGAGCAGGAGGAGCCGCAGCCCGAGCCCAGGGTAGCGGGGAGCGCTCCCGGGGCGCTCGGGGGCGCGGAGCCGCTGTGCCCGCTCCGCACGGGGCATGTGAGTGAAACCGCAGGCACCGCCGCCCCCCGCCGCCCCCCCTCGCCCCGAGCTCCCGGCGAATCCCGGCGGCACCCGGGCACCGCAGCTGCAGCCCTGCTCCAGCATCGCTCCGAGCTCCGCGCGGCTGGAGCGGGGAGCGTGCTCGGGGAAATGCCGCCCCTCCGCTGCCTGCGCGCTGTCCCGGCCCGGCGCTGCCACCGACAGGGGCAGAGCCCGCAACACAAACTTCTGCCTCGCCGCTCTCGGGCTCCTGAGGGGCTTCTCCACAGTGAAACGATCGGAGCTGCCATCGTCCAGCTTCCACCTCTTGTGCCCCGCGAGCTCCCGGGATCGCCGCCGGGCACGGGGCCAGCGGGGACCCGGCCACGGGGCTCCTCGGGACCTCGGGTTCATCTTGGCTTGCGGGTCAAACTCGGTTTTCTCCTCCATATTCGCTCTTTCCTTCTCTCCTCCTCCGCCTCCTCGGCTTTTTGGTGCTGTTCAATCTCGAATGACAATTTTAAAACCAACCCACAAAGGAAACAGTGTGAAGGAGACATTTTCAAGAAATTATATCATAAAACAAAAATGATTGTGCAGGTAGCTTAAGCTAATGAACGGAGGCACCTGGGGTAAAGTATTGGATTCATCTTTTTGTCTTCTTAGCTCTGTATTGTTATTTAGTACCAACATTTTAAATGGCTACTGAGGGGTGGTGGGTGAGGGGTAGAACAGCCCCGTGAGATCCAGAACAGATGTACACAATACACACACAAGTGTAATACAACAAATACAAGCATGTCACAAACCTGTGACAATGATGTAAGGGGTTATTTTCTTTCTGATCTTTTCACTGATCTGCATATTTCAATGGCAATCCTGCAACTAACATCCTAAAAGGAGTAAAAGACACAACTTTTAACTCAAGGAGTTGGATTATTGCATGATTTTTGTTGTTGTTGTTTAGGAGGTAAACAAAAAGATTTTTAATGGAATTTTCCTGGTGACACACAGAACAGAATGATTTTGTCTCTCCATGTAACAGAACACATTCACACCTTTTGGGATATTTTCAGCTGAGATTTTTTCATATTTTTCCTACTCTTAAGGCTGATGGTGCAGTGGGCTACATTCCTATGCTGACATTTCCTTGGTGTTGTTCTCCTCTGGCTGGACAGCTGGTTCCTAATTAGTACAAAAGAACAGTTTTCTATGTCTTCAGCACATACCTGTAAAAACAGCCCAAAAATCCACAGAGGCACTTTGTACATTCAGATTATGTCTGAGTGGGTTTTATGTGTGGATGACACATGGAAGTGTGTGATGTGTTTATTTGTGTGTTGATACAAGCACACCATGGTAATACATATTCTGAAATGACAAAAGTGACCACTGACACAAGTAAAAATACAATGGCAATCCTAAAAGACATGTAGAAGTTCTCTCAGATGAATAAATTACATTTTACCTACAAGGGCCTTGATTATAGCCTTATATTATGAAGAAGAAGGGCAAATGTTTGGTCATTCAGCCTTGGATTTAGTTGGTTTTATATACAACACATATTTAAAATAGACTGCTACATATACATACATATATATACAACCCACTCAAAATAAATAACTTCTGTTGACAAAGGGAAGGAGATAAAATTGATGAGAGGAGATAAAATAATAAAGACCAACAATACATTTAATTTCCTACAGTTCTAGCTAAATATCCCAAACTCATTACAGTCAATGACAGATTAAAATTGCTAAGACATAGATTAAGAAACTATTAAAATTGCCATTAAAACATCAAAACAAAACAAAATAAATAAGCTCTCCAAATCATAATCATCTAATCCTCTTGAAAATAATTAAAGCTTTCCTTTAGCTTTAGCTACTGGCTGGGAACTGTCAAATAGTCTTAATAAGATGGCCCATGATACTCAGTGTTTCCTAAGCCTTTTTTTCACTTTAATAAACTGCTGCTTATCCTCAACTCCTGTGGCTGCAGGCACCAGATTCATGGAAATGTCCATCCCTGCTCTGACCAGTCACCAGATTCATGGAAATGTCCATCCCCTGCTCTGACCAGTCACCAGATTCATGGAAATGTCCATCCCCTGC
>PYHW01010444.1:560317-576648 GCA_013186435.1 Turdus rufiventris
TCTCTGTGGGATCAGTGCAGCTCCAGCAGGACCAGGATGTCAGGTCAGAGTTACACACAGCTTGGGGCAAACTTTGATCTTTGATGTAGTAAAGCTGTAGTAGATCTGTGAAAGCAACACAGTTAAATCTGTGTTTCTGTAGTATTTGTCTATGCCAGGTGAAATGCTAATAGGCTCCATCCACATCTGTACAATTTTACAATAACATTTAATCACTACTTTGTATTAAATAATTAATTGTTATTACACGATATCAACAATTACTAATTCTTGAAGTATTTACCTTACTCAAGCAGTAATGAAAATCACAACCTGGAAGTATATTTTACTACACTGAAGCCAGAAACCCACATTTCAGTATCTGTCAAGTATTTTTCTTCTGGAACATGTAACAGGTATGAATTTTCCCTGATCACAGTCATCCATACTTCTGTAACTGCTACCATACAATCATTTATTGGATGGTGTATTTTGATGGGATTGAGCAGAAACATGATCAGTGATTTGGGCCAAAAACCAAGTTTTCAGTCATTTATTGCTCAGGATTTTGAGACTGTATCAAAAGGACATTATTTCAATTTATTTTACAGTTGCACTGCATCACCTGATATTCTTAACAGATCATTTTCTAAATAGAACAGGTGGTTTTACTGGCAGCAAAATAAAGATATCATATTGTCACATACAATTTTTAGAGGCAAAAAAGTGTACCACAGGGATAATTAGTCTCACCCTCCCATGATTCCACCTAAGCAGCTCGTGAAAGACTGTTGTGGCAACATCGCCAAATGTCTCTAGATATATAAATTACACACATATGCCTATTTTTGTAAATGAGATTTGGGAATATCAGTAGCAATTGCATGGTGGGAACATTTAGCTCATTTCAGAGGTTGTACTGTACTTGCACTGTATGAATGTCCCCCAGTCCCAACACAAATGTGTCTGTATTTAATCAGTATCTGGATAACCACAATATTAATTTCCCTTTTACCTTAAGTGCTAGGAATATAGTTTTTATCTGTTTCTAAATGTTCTGTAGAACATCTAGTTCCTCCCCTCAGTCTGCATAAATTTTTTTATAATCATGAAGCACACTGCAGCCAGACACTTTGCCCTCCTTTTCTTTTCTTTATGCAACAGATTTGGGATGAAATTCCCCACTTGGCCACCAAGCCAGGGCTAATTCCAGGACCAGGATGATAGTTTGAGTTGCTCTCAGGGGTGCACTCCCAGCTGCTGCCATCCCAGGCCATTCCTCCATGAAGTGCTCTGATGCCCCTGTCATTTTTTGTCCATACATCTGTAAGGATGAGTCATTGGGAAGATGCTCATCAATGTTTGCCATTATTTACAGTCCGACAAATCAATGTTTGCCATTGTTTACAGGCCAACATCGATCCCTATCAAACAACAGGGGCAGACAAGTCATGTTATGTAATTGATACGAACCACCCTGCCAAAATGCAGATTCCATTATTGGCATGTCTTCCTGCCTAAACGCCAGAAAGCTCCATATATGAGCTGCTGTCACCTTGGAAACGTTCGGAGGGAAATGCCAAGTGCCTGTGGAAGCACAGTGTGCAGCCATCCAGCTGAACTGGGCAGCTCTGCTGCGTTTCCAGCTGATCCTGGGGTGCAACTGCAGGAACTTCACACCAATGCCTCTCAATTTAACCTCGGGGGAGCAAAACTTCAGGGGTTTCATTTGGAACTACTCACTCCATTTCTCAGTTTCTCTGAGATGAATCATTGGGGTCCAGAGCCCGCAAAATCTGGAAGAGCTGCATCGACCAAAGCCTTTTTTGTGCATTTCCTGGAGCTTAAATCTTAAAGATTCACTGGCTTTAAGTTGATAGACATAAGTTGTAGATTGAGAGATAAGAACTTGGCTGGGGAGCCATAATTTCCTTCAGAGGAACTGCAGATATTTTCTCCCTTCTCCTATCTATACGAGAAACAAAAATCTGCATTGTCTTTCCCTAAAAATGCATTATTCCCTGACACAAAATCATGACCGTTGTGGATGCTGTTGTTATGAAAATAATTCAAACAGTTGTAAACTGGGACTGAAAAAAAACCCTAAAAAAACCACAAGAAACTGGCAATGAGTGATATTTCCAGGTGTTCTTCTGGGTGTTTTCTTGCGGGGAAAATCCATGCTTGGATCTTTTTTATCCCAACTCAAGGAGTGTGGGAACTGGCAGGTTCAGAGTTAACACAGTTCTAACTATTCCAGATCTGCAGAGAGAGCTATACAGTTAATCACTGCATATTTTTAGCCTACATCTTGTAGCTTTAATCCTGCAAATGTCTGTATGTAATTTGTTTTATGTAATATGAATAGATGCCATAAAATCAAGATTCCACCATTTATAGAGCTAAGAATGTCTGTGTATTTCTCAAGATTGAGGATCTATAGCATAAATGTGGGACAATTAAATGGTCACTGTGAGTAATTTATACTCCATACTGTGTGTGCCAGTGGAAATAAATGCTCAGATTAGCAGCATGTGCTCGTGTGCCTGGGATCAAAACCTAGACCTTACTCTCATAGCAACGATAACAATTACAGAAATATTGCTTACAATTAAGGAACGTTTTCAACTAAATAAATCTGAGAATGCATCTGTCTCTGTGTACAGAGCAGGGTGTATTTTGGTGCAGATGATGTCTCAGTATTTTAATAACTGAATCCCTGTGAATTTTTGAATAGCTGGGTTTCTCTGGCACGTCATCGAGGCCTAGTGCCAAGAGTGAGGGATCTGCTTTGCTGTGGATCCAGCTGCACTGCTCCTTGACTTTGTCAAGGTAATAAAGGAATAGAACAGAAAGGAAACCCAGTTAATTACCAATTTAGAGCTAAAATCACACAATCATAGAATGGGTTGGAAGAGAACTCAAAGCTCACCCAGTTCCAGCCCCTCCCGTTATCCCAGGTGGCTCCAGGCCATGTCCAGCCTGGCCTTGGACAGCTCCAGGATGGGGCAGCCCCAGCTGCTCTGGGCACCCTCAACCTGAACACTTGATGCCAAACACACAGGCCCAGGAGATTCTGCTGCAGAACAGAATATTCAAACTGATTGACGTTATGAACACAGACATTGACTATGTAAATCACTGAAATATCATTGAGACTTTTCATGTAGTGATTTTGTGCATGTTTATAACAATTACAGAAGTTCATACAGAACCTCTAGAGCTGCAGTTGCTGCTGAAGCCAGAGGAACTGGTCAGAATGTATCATAATAAATGAGCAATACATGATTTCTGCTGTAATAATTAGTAACTAATGGTGAAATCCTTTTATCAGGATGGTACAGGCTTACTTCTGAAAAGACATTTAAGACAGTGTCCTTTTGGATTGAAACTTGGAAACCTTCAGTATTCAAACGTGTGCTCCAAATCCACAGGACTTACCATTGCAGCAAGTCATCTGAATTCACAACAAGGGTTTCAGTGATAATGCCACCAACTTGCTTGAAGTTTATAAGTGTTGTGAATAAAAACCAAGCTGAAAGTTCACTGAGAATGTCTCTGGCTCTGCTTACCTGAAAGCACCTGAACCAGATGTCCCAGACAGGCAGGACGGGTAGAATTGCTCCCACCAGGATAATTACTGACACTAATACCATGGAATTGTTAATGCTGCTGTATTTCCAAAGTGTAAATCATTCTTTTACAGAACATCACAAAAGCTCACTCGCTGCCACACCCAGACAGGAGCTGTGTCAGTGTTCGTATTTTAATCTACCTCTGAGAATAAATAATGTAAACAATCGTCAAGTAAGCAGCTCAAGATGGCTCAGACCTCAAGAACTCAATAATCTTCATATTTTAATCTACCTCTGAGAATAAATAATGTAAACAATTGTCAAGTAAGCAGCTCAAGATGGCTAAAACCTCAAAAAACTCAATTATCTGAACAACAGCACGGACCCCAGCCCAGGGACACTGGACCTAGACCTATGACCCTGGCACTCGGACACCGGACAGCAGACCCCAGCCCTCGGACACCGGACATCACACCAGAGACCCTGACTCTTGGACACCAGACATCAGCCCAGGGACACCGGACATCAGCCCGGGGACATTGGCCTTCGGACACCGGACACCAGCCCCAGAACACCGGCTATTGGACACTGGACCCTGGCCCAGGGACACCAGACATCAGCCCAGGGACATTGGCCTTTGAACACCAGACCCCAGCCCAGGGACACCGGACATCAGCCCAGGGACACCGGACATCACACCAGGGACTCCGGTCCTCGGACACCGGACCCCGACCCATGGATAGCGGCGCTTGGACACCGGACCCCGGCCCAGGGACACCGGACATCAGCCCAGGTACATCGGCCCTCGGACATCGGGCCGCACCACCCCGCGGGCGGGGGGGGACCCAGCGATCCGCGCCGGCAGCGCCGCCCCGCGCCCGCGCCGGTTCGGGGGCGGTTGCGGCCGTGCGCCCCCGCGCGCGGTGGTTGGCGCCGTTGCCGTGGCAGCGCGGCCCGCGCGGCGCGGGGCCTGAGGAGCGGGGCCGGGCCCGGAGCGCGGTGAGGGGAGCAGCTCGGCATCATTTACCCCAAACTTTGTTGTTTGGGACTTGGAGCCGCACAGCCTCGCGACGCAGTGGTTTGGCTGGAGGCGTTGGGGTCACTGGTGCATTGTTTGATGTTTGTGCCACTTCTTAGTGCCACCAACATCCCTAAATCAGTGGCCCAGCGTAGGAATCCTGCTTGGCTTTAAGGTGGTTCCTATCATTCCTTCATACTTAAATCCTGGGATGTGTTTTCTCTGCTCCTTAACTGGAGAAAATAGATGCTCTCTTATTGATTCTTCTTGAGTTCTGCAGAAAGATTTACATAAAAGCACTCAAAGCTGAGCCACCTTCGTTAAAATTAATCATATGTCCAAATCTCTCTGTGAGTAAGATGTGAAATGCTCAACCATGTGGTAATAACTCATTCTAGATGACATGCAGAATTTACTGAATTCTAGCAAATCGTAACAAGATTTGGGAACAGTTTGCTTTGCCTTGGAGAACTCCTCAAGGTTCAAGAGCAAATAGTGTTTGTTGGAGTTGTGCCCAAATTATTTGGGGTAAAGTCATAGTGTAAGTATAAAATAAGTATAAAATACATTCAGAAGGTTTGTCACAGATGTATGCAGTTGTATCCAGTTATTTCACATGCATTAAATATATAATGAATGCTGTGAATTCACCTCCAGAGATAGTCACCACTATTGCCAGTTGTTGGACATTTGATGTGTAAAACATGTTCTTTTTATTCAGCCTAGTCCTTTGGAAAGAACTGTCAGCATGGAAGATCGTGAGAGAGAACAGCAAATACCTCCTGTAGTGTTTCTGGAGGAGGAGCAAAGACAAGAAGAGGAAGAAGGAGAAAAAGAAGAGGAAAAAGAAAGAGAAGAAGGGGAAGAAGCAGAAAAAGAAGAGGAAAAAGGAGAAAGAGAAGAAGAGAAAGAAGGAGAAAAAGAAGAGGAAAAAGAAGAAAGAGGAGAAGAGGAAGAAGGAGAAAAAGAAGAGGAAAAAGAAGAAAGAGAAGAGGAGGAAGAAGAAGAAAGAGAAAAAGAAGAAAGAGAAGAAGAGGAAGAAGAACAAGAAGAAGACAGAGAAGATGCAGTTGGTCATTTCCCTGACCTGGAAGAGCTCTGGGAAGGTGAAAATGAATTGTTTTGGTAACTCACAAAAAACTGTTATTAATGTAAACTTAATGTATGATAAACGTGTTAGATCATTGACCAGAACCTGACAATACATTATCCTCCCTTGTCCCCCTCCCTGTTCTTGTCTGGGATTTTCCCACATAAATGGGATTCTTGGTGACACTTCCACATGAAGGCAGAGAACATTCTCCTGTTCATTTGCAGCTGTATAACACTCCTGTGTGTTTTGCCATATGAATTTTTAATGTACACTGCAGTTATGCTATAAAATGTCACCTCTGATTCTCCACACTGTGACTTGACAGCAAGTATAGAAAGCTTTGTATTTTAAAATTCAAAGTCTCTTTATTAAGCTGTTGTTTCAATATCTGCTAGAATATGAGCTGGAAGAAGAGCTGGATAGTGGTGGCAAGATGGGAGACAAGGACACTTCTGAAGATGGTGGAGACCAGTCTGATTCTAGCACGTAAATACCTTGTTCCAGTTCAAACAGAATTTCCTCTGTGGTGCTGAGTGACTGTGTATGACATGCTTGAAACTAGTTTAAAATGTTCCTGTTAAAATTGTAAACTATTGTTCAGAAACAGGAAAATTGCAAAGCCTAGCTGGGAACAAGAGGAGCCACAGGCATTTTAAAACAAAGACACATCATTAGTGCTTTAAATGAGAATGTAAATGTTCAACATTTGATATCCAGTACTGAAAATCCTGGCTAAAGTCCATGCATGCCAACTTCTTGTGCTGTTTGTGTTCATGTTCTTGCTTATTTATAATGGGCTTATTTGTAACAGCTCTGCTAGAAAGAAACAGAAACCAGGGATGTAAGGATGTCAGACAAACTTCACACAACTACAGCTTCACATTATTTTTATTTGTTGGTTGTGTTTTCCAATTCAAAGGCAAAGCTCAGGACACTCTTTGGGCAGCATTGGTAAAATTCAGCCTCTGAAGTCTGCAGACAGGATTCGCATATCAGCCTCACAGAGAAACCTCCAATTTCTCGATAACATGGTCAGGGGAAAGGAACTGGCTGTCCAAAACACCAGGTCAGTGTTTGAGCAAGCATAATCCATCAGCACAAATCACCAGCACATACTGAAATATTGTACCCACCGTAAATACTAACATTTATAGAACCATGGATCTGACAGCAATCCTGGCTGTCAGTCTTGCTTCCAAAAAGAAGAGTTTCACTGGGAAGAGAAAAGAACCTCCAAAACATAAACGATGTGTTTGTTTCTTGCAGTGACACGCTGGGTGCCTGTCGGCTGAGGAGCAAGATACTGGCAAAGCAGCTGGATCATGTAGACATGGAAATAGAGAGAGAGGAGGAGGCTGGCAATGTGTAGGTAGAGAGTATTTCTGGATACCAAGGATTACAGGCATCCGCTATGTTCCTGTGTGTGTGATTAATGAGATAAGGGCACAAAGAGGTGGAAACTTGGGAATGGGTTGGGAAGATAGATATTTTAAAATGTAACAACTGGTATTAAATCAGTCTAGCTCACTGCTGTCCATTATGTCTCTCAGGGTCTCAATCTTCTATTCAGTCTGATGAATCAAGGTGCTGTGGCACTCCTGGAGGCCATGGCTTTGCTTCTGGTGATTACTCAGGATTTATACATATATGTGTGTATATATTTTCATAAATTCACACATACATGTGCCATTCCTTTCTTGTGTTGTTCTGGAATGCAGGAATGCCTTTCAGGAGTAGCTCTGCATACAGGAGCTGCTCTGAAACACTTGTGCTATCAAGTGGGAGGCAATTTACTGTACTCTTCACATTTGGTTTAAATAGAAAGCAGTGGGTGGCTTGTGTACCAGGAGCCAGAGGCTTGTGAACAAACTTTGCAGCTGCATTTCTAACCTGTGTTCATCTCCAGGTTAGAGCAGCGATGAATGAGAGGAAGGAAGGCAGGTTAACTGCCAGAATGGGAGAGCTGCTTAAACAAAACTGATGAGCTGATGCAAATGAGCCTCCTGAGGTGGTGCAAGTGGGATCTCAGAGACAGAAACAAATCCCAGCAAAGACAGAAAAGCAGTGTAGTGTTTATCCTTATGATGGGTCACATGGAGAGGTCTAGATATGGAAAAAAATAGCAATTCTCCCAATCTCTTACATTTAGCAAGTGACTAGTGCAGTGAGAAGGTTTATGAAGTTCCAAGTCTTTGTGTTATAGCAATAATGCAAATCCTGGCTGCCATTAGCACTACCAATGCCAATGCAGAAATGTTGAATTTAGAGCAGTAGCTGCAGGTAGGAGATCCAATTTTCATTTAGAGGATGGGAGTTTATGTTGAGTATATTCAGTGGATCCTACAGTACAGTCTGCTGGTTTTCCTGGGAGAGAAGGAAAATAACTGTGTGGGAATGCTGCAGTTGTAGGCTAAGTGTATGGAATGTTGTTGTACCATTTTAAAAGCAAAATCAGTCTAAGTTCTCTGGGTTCACCTACACTTACCTTCATGAATAATTCTACTTTTATCAGTTTGAGAAGTGGATAGCTGCACCAAGCTACTGGTCAGTGCTTTTGAAATTCTCATCTATTCCTTTCAACCGATGTATAAGAGTTTAAAGAAAGCTCTGCCTCAACAATGGACACTTAGAAGTGCATAAATTTCTGGGATTCTGATGAATAAATCTGAGCCTTAGAGCTGTGCTTTATTCTGGCTGATCTTGCAAGGGGGGCTATGTTCACATTCGGGGTTCTCTCTAACGTTGGCAGTGCAGCCGTGTCCCGCCTGCAGGCCGTGAGCCGCCGCTTGTGCACGGAGCTGGAGAGAGAGAAGGATCTGGAGCTGAGACTTGCTCTGACACTGAAACAAAACTTGTAAGTGAGGGAATGAAGAAAGTGTGAAGGGAAACTTTATTACTTTCTTCATATGGTGTTGGATGGATTCAAAAGTTAATCAATAGAGAAATTTCTTGTAAATACTGAACTATGTTCTAGAACAACTTTTAGCCTGCGTGGTTCATTCCTTACAAAATTGGGTGGCTCAGACCCCCAGTTTGTTTTGTACATGTAAATAAAGTTTTGATTTTATTATGAGAGGTGCATAAATTGTGATCTAAACAGGTCTCATTTGAAATGTAAAATAAGCTGGACTAAAGTAAATCAGTCTGTGCAGGAGCATAAATACTTGTAATTTATGCCTCTTAGTGTTTTTGTAGGGCATAAAGGAAAGGATAGAAAATGAGCATTGTAGCAGTACTGTGTATTTTTATGCCAAACTAATTGCATTGCTGCTTGTAATTGATTGTTCACACATAGTAAATGATTTCTTTATTTCAGACAGAATAAAACTGTCTTTTGCAGGAGGCAACAGGTGAGTGAGTTTGTATTTTGGTACCACAGGTACATCAAAAGAGGAGCACAGGCACGAGCTTCTGGCTGTGATTAGCCAAGTGGTTAACCAGGATACAGTGTGTTCTGCTGCAGTGTTGTGTAATAGCTTTAAAATGCTTGATTTGTTTATTGTGTGATTAGCAATACACAGAACAGATTAATGCACTCAGCTCTATCATATCTGGTTCCTTCAGCAAAGCACAGAAGAATAAAAACTGTGCCTGTCCCTAAAGTTATTTATTGTTGAAGGAAAAGCTAATTTTAGAGTTTTTCTTGGTTTTCATATTTTCTTCTAGGTAAATGGGATAAGCACAAACTTGAGTTTTATTTTTTTACCTTTTTTTGACCAGTATTTTTGATGTCTTTGAAAGGGATATGCTATTAGAGATGAGCCTTAGTCTGGAGCACCTGTGTCAGTAAAAGGGTTTGATTCAAAATATGTTTTAAAATAATAAAAGAAAACCTGGTTACATGTTTATTTTCTCCATAGAGCCTTCCCTACTCAATCTATCACCTTAAAGTGAAAGAATATCAGTATTCCAATGAAAACAATTCACACTTTTTTTTAAAGGGTTGAGCTGTGGCGGATAGAGACTGAGCAGGCAAAATACGACATCCTTCGTGAACAACTTCGAAAAGATGAGGAGGAGCTACAGATGCAATACCAGGAGGAGAGAGAAGTGAGGATTTGGAAGGAAAAAATAACAGCCCTGCAAGCAGAAGGGACACGTCGGACTCGAGAGAAGTAAGAGCCTCAAAGTCAGAGCCTGCTGCCTTTCTTGGTTTATTTTCAGCCAATTCTCTGCTGCAGGTGCTGAGATTAGCTAGTTTAAATACTGTGTGTCTTAGCTGGGTGTACTTCAGGAATATTTGATGAGGAAATGGAATTAAAATAAGAATTGGCCATGGCCTTGCAGTTATGCAGGTAAAGATTTCTGATCTATGGGAATAAACTTGTTAATGAGAAAATGACAAATGCAGGGGTTTTTATCATAGGAAATGAGGTTTATTGGGTCAGACTAACTGCATGTGTCTGCAGTGCTGTTGGCCTCCAGGACCTTCTGGATTTATGGTGAAGTCCACTGAGATTTCCCAGAGCAGAAGCAAACACCAAAAAGCACAAAAGTGCTCTCCAAAATCTGAGCCAATGTCAGTCTGTGGCTTTTGTGGAGTTTATCACTTTGTCTACAATGTGGGGGATGTGGGGAGCAGACAAATGTCCTAATTTCAGCACATATTCATAAACTCCCCAACCCCACTCTGAGGTCTCACTGTGTTGGAATCAAATTTTCCTTAGTCCTGCTGCAACTGTTGGTTTGTCTGTGTTTTGCAGAAGAGAGGAGAAAGCCCAGAGAGAATGTGAAGAAAGAAATAAAAAACTCCTCGAGGATGCCAAAAGGAACCATGAGAAAGCAGTCTGCTTCCTGAAGCAGAGCATGGCAAGGTGGGGCTTCACTCCTTTCCTGTTGTACATTCTCTGCTGAGCAAGACTTTATCCTCCAGTCTTTGAAAAATAATGATTTTTCTGCAAGGTGTGTCTTCTGCTGCACCTGGAAATCCTGTGCCAGGTACAGTGTGGTGAAGCATTGAGATCTTACAGAGCACAAAAGGAAATCCACTCAGTGTCCTAGCATGGCCTCCAGATTCCCTGGAGTCTTTGTCTTTGGGCTCTGACCACTTGGAGGCATTGATAATGATTTGAAGCATTTAATTGAAGTAGTATAACTAAAATCCAGGTTTGAAACCTGCCCTGTGCCATTCCATGTCCCCATAGAAATGTGGTAAAAAAGCATCAGTGGCTTGATGGGCCATTTCTTTGTGCTCCTGCTCTGGTTGATTTTAAATAAAATGTTCTTTCTTGTGTTTATGTTTATATTATTTACTCTGGTGTTGAATTATTTTGCTACTGAAGAAACAGAACATTTGTTACTTATTTTTACATATATGCAAATATATCCTAATAAATAAATATTAGGACTTAATTGTAAAATGATTGAAATAATTGTACTGTTTCTGTGCTGGTTTATTTTTATTAGATGGTGCATACAAATTGATCATAATTAAGAAAAACAGATCAAATAGGTTTTGTTTTCTTGACAAATGTATCAAACATATCAATCTTCATTTTTTTCCTGGTTTCCCATGATATTAGTTGGAATATTCCCTGGTTGGATTCCTGCCCACACATTTCCAACCTGTAGAGCTTTTAGGGTTTATTTTTAGTGTCGGTACATGTGCTTGGCTCGTAAAAGTTTGCTACATAAGGTTTAGATATTGTTTATATGAGCAACACCTGAATCCTTTATTTTAGCAGCCAGTCATATGTCATAACATGAAACACATTCTTCATATCCAAAATTTAAAAAAATTAAAGTTGTTGAGCAAAATATTTGAAAACCTGTTGGCACTTGGAGCTCGAGCTGTGCCGTGTTTGGAGGAATCTCCAACTGCTCCCTGTGCCCACAGCCAGGGCCACCACACAGGGGGTCAGAGCAGCACTCCTGGGCACATTGGCAATTACTCCTTGGCAGCTCAGACATTCTAATAGCAAGATGAGATTTCCAAAATGAGAGCCTGAAAGATTTTAATTTGCTTACAGAATTCATGAAAAAAATGCAAAGGAAGAAGTGAAAGCTCAGGAGCATATGGAGAGAAGGATACAAGCTGTGCTTTCCCTGAAAACCAGCATCACTTCCAACAGGGTACTGCTGCTGGGCTGGGATGGGAATGAAGTCACTGCCTTGGGACACTGCTGGGCTCTAATGCAAGGCACTTCAGTTTTCCTTGCAGAGCTGTGGTGATTTTTGATCACATCACTGACCAAACCCCTTGAAACTGGGAAGAGTTTAACCATTGGAGGGATGGCAGGAGATCTGTGTGGGCAGGTTTTGACACTTCTGCTGATGCAGAAGTTTATTCTGTCAACAGTCTAGTTGTTCTGGGAGGGGAACTCTCTGGGAAATAATGCATACTAAAAAAAGTTCTCTGGAAGTTTAGCCAGAAGGATTTCCAGTTATTTGGATCCCAAAGCAGAAATATTCCACATGGAGAAAACATATGGAAGAAAAACAGTTATTTGAGAATTTAAATAGTATAAATATGGAATTTCTGAGCTATGCTGCTTTGCTTTTCTATTTATGTTCTGTAGACTCTGAGGGAATGATCTTAATTTAATCCTGATTTGTTTAGAACCGTTATCTTTTCACAATCATTCACTGAGCAGCATTCCAGGGTAGAGAAGTAGCCTGGACCTAGTCAGAGCTTTCTGCATCTCAGCACCCCATGACTACAGAGAATATTACAGACAATTCCTTCTGCTTCAGAGACATCCCCCATAAATGTATACTTGGATAAGGAGACCAGCATTAAATTCTCTGTTTTCTATTCTTTAATATGTGAATCAAATATGTAACAGGTTTGTGTGACTTTCATAGGAAAGGCTCCAAACTCTGCAGATTTTGAGCAAAGCAAAGGCCTTGGAGGCACAGAAGGAAGAGATGAAAATGAGGGAGGCCATCCTAGCAAAAAGAGGCAATGTTATCAGGGAAATTTTTCTCCATAAACGACAGCAAGAGCTTGAAAAAAAGAAAGAGTGAGTATCATATCCATATCAAACTCTGCCTGCTCCCTGGAGCTCAGTCAGCTGCTGAAGGCAGAACATTTCTGATGGTGCCTGGAGGGACTGAATCCCTCTCCCACTCTGTGTGTGACATTTGCACAGCCTGTTCTTGGTGCCCTGAACTCCTGCCTTAGGGGTGCTCAGAGCACCAGAGCTCCGTGGGTGTTCGGTGATCGACTCCTCCAGGGGAGGAGTTCAGTGACCCTCAACTGGAAAACTGAAGTAACTGTCCTTCTTCCTCCCCTGAACACTGTGAAAGTCTGTATCAGCCTTCTAAAACACTGTAACTGAGTATATTTATCTGCAAAAATGTATAAACAGCCTCTGAATCTCTTGGTGTCTTGGCATAAATTATCACTGAACCCAACTTCAAGACTTGCTGTTTAGCTAAAAGGCTCCAAGGGACATGGGTTGTAGTTAATATTATTGGTAAACAACCATGGTTGGGTTCATATTTCTTACAACTTTGGATTACAGAGCTTTTAGAGAACTGCAGAAGTCAAGAAAAATGGAGATTGTGTCTCGAATTTTGCAAGAAAGAGCATCTATTGACAAGCAGAGAAAAAGTCAGTCCCCTTCCAAGGCAATTAAGGCTCATAGTAAACTGAAGGGTCCTTTACTGCAGAGTGGGGAAGCCTGGCAAAGTGAGGAGACCTGCAAACATGCAGATGGAGAAATATCCCAGGTAATCAAAGGTCTAGGAATTAACTCTCTTTAAATTATTGCTTTGTTTTGTTAAATATGCAGGTCATTGAATTCTGTTTAAAAATAGCACAGGCTACAACCAAATGTGAGACAGTAGAGAGCAAGTGGAGAGTAATTTCCACATCAGATCATCAGATCTCTTAATATCTGTTTGTTTCCTTTTTCTTGAAGAAAATACAGTGACTTTTAATATAAGATTTTGTCTGTATTCAGTGTTTTAAGAAGGGATTGGCCCAAGTTGGCATCTTTGGCCTCTGAGCCAAAGGCCAAGAGGCCAAAAAGCCAAAGACCTGTCATTTTTGTGTTAAAAGATCTCCTCAGAAACTGGTAACTGTTGGAAATAACTGTTCTCTAGTAAATTTTAGCTGTATCTTCAAAACTTGTGTTCTTTCACCAAAGCCGTGGCGCTCTCCATCAGTTTGTTCCTTGGCTGGGGAAGGAACTGCTCCTCAAGGAGAGAGTTCTGACAACAGAGCCCAGGATATGCTCTGGGAAAGTGATGATGAGGACACAGAGAGGGACAAGACCCTCCTGGTACCAGAATTCCCAGGGCTTTGGAGTCGGGAATTTGACTTGCACAAGGTAAATGTTGTGATATCTCTTGTTAGAAATAGAAAAGAACATTGCTTGAAACCAATAATTGTGTATTTTGCAGTTAAAATGCAGACATTATGTTGTTACATAGATGCAGAAATTCAGATGTGAGAATATCATCAGTCATTGCTTTTTGACACTGTTCTGGAGGAGTTTGTTCTCTCAAAGAGAAAACAGTGCTTCAGGTTTAGTGCAGAAATCTGTGAAGACATAAATCACATTATGTTTAATTGTTTGAGTTTCAAAAACTTCAAAATCGATTAAAAAGAAATCCTGTCAGTACATATTCCTGGACCTGCATGGAAAAGCACTGGACCATGACTGAAGCATTCCAGTAAAGTCAGCTGGTTTTTTTCTCAATGTTTAATAAGTTGAGGGGAAAAAACCACCTTAAAGAGCAGAAAAGCTAATTCTGCCCTGAATAACATGATGTTGTAGTGCTGGGTGATGATAAACTGCAGAACAGACAGCTGAGAATCCATTAAATTCTTCATGTTAATGTTGAGATGCTGAGCTTGACTGGAGAGAACCAGTCAAAGGCTGGCCAGCTGCTGGAAGATTCCTTTTGCAGATTTTTCCACTGAAGCTGCAGATTCTGTGATCACACACAAATCTGGTGGTTTTTCTGCATGTTCCTTTTCAGGTGCCCAAAGCAGAAGATCCAACACTGTTGGCTATAAGGGCAATGAGGAAACAAATAGCTGAGAAAAAAATGGAGGAACTCCAAACTGGAATTCTCCACAAGCAAACTGTGCCTGGGCAGGAACAGAAGGGTTGTGCTTTCCACAGCAAACCCAGCTGCATCCATTTCAAGGTCAGTGGCCATTCTGCATGCAACTGGAGAGAGGTATCTGCTGGAGGTATATCCCAATGTCTTGACCAAAATTCTGTTGGAGCCTTTAATAAATGTGTTGTGAAGTCTCTAACAATCTCTTAGTTAAGTGATAGATTGAATAAACTAGTTAGTTTTACTATTTAAATTATAAAATACCTCCTTTTCTTAGAGGAGTTTAAATGCTGTCAGAAAGATGAGCAGATGATGAAAGCTGTTGGATTGTGTTGTATGTTTTTTGAAGGGCAGTATGACTGCTACTTGTATATTGTTTGTAAATATATTATTAGTGCAAAATAATGTCCTTAAAGAACATGCAGATAACTTTCAGTTAGTTAACAAAACTGTTAATAACTCACTCAGACCATGAACCATCATGTCTCTAACATTCACCTGGTGTCTTTGGCATTCCAAGGATTTTGATGTTGGTCAAATCTACAAAAAGAAGATAATTTTGACAAATGCATCCCACAGTGTTAATTACTGCAGGCTGGTGGGAATCAGTGATGGCCTCAAGAACTTCATCAGTGTTCAGTAAGTAAATTAATTGCAGACTTGTTTTACCTTTTGCCATAATTGGAACCCAACTCTGCAGCAACTGAATTTTCTGCTTGTTGTGGGTTAACCCTGCAGGCAGAGAAACTCCACAGAGCAGCTCCTCACTCCCTCCTCAGTAGGATGGGGGAGAGAACTGGAGGGGGAAAAAAAGTCAAACTGTGGCTTCAGATCAACACAGTTTAATTGGACAGAAAAAGAAGGGGGAAAAACTGAATGAAATAAAGGAAATCAATCTCAGAGCAAAGAGCACTTGAATTGCAATCCTGTGGTCTTTCCCATCAATCTATTCCTACAATCCTGCTGCCAAGTTATGTAATGAAGCACTGTGTCTAGTTGGGAGATTGCAAATTAATCTCAGTTCCACTATATTGATAATTTTATCTCACTGTTTGTAAAGAAAGAAAAGGAAGTATCCACAAAATACTTCTTTTTAAAAATTCAGACACCAGCTCTCTGGAGCTTTAAATATATATAAGGCAAGTTGTGAAAAGTAGTATTTCTCTTAAAAATGAAGTTATGAAAGGAATTTATTTACCTGGAACAAAAAAAATATTGGGGTCTAGCCTAAAAGTGAACAAGTGCTTAAGTTGCTATATGTAAGTGAAATTTATGGACAAATAGGAGTTTATCCCCACTGTCCTTATGGGGATAAAGAACACATGGAATTTCTGGATCATCTGATAAGGACAGGATGGTCCAAGGTGAAGCCATCCCTTCACTTTGTCCTCACAAGAGTCCCCAGGAATTTGAACAGAGAGCTCTTGACTGAACACCATCCCTGGAGAGCTGTGAAGTCTGGGTCCAGCTGCTGTGAGTGGATTGGGAAAGGTGTGGAGCCCTTCATTCCCAGCCTGATGGAGGTGGAAAATTGAGCAGGACACAGATAATTGAGCAGAGCCCTTCAGCTCCTAAACCTGCTCTGGTTGCTTGACTCCATGTGTAGCTCGTGGTTGGTTCAAAACCACATGTGTGGATTTCATTTTGACCC
>PYHW01010444.1:576698-598818 GCA_013186435.1 Turdus rufiventris
TTTTTTTTCCTCATTTAGTATGTTAGACAATTGCATATGGTAAATCATCACCTCTGGTTTGTGAAAACAATGTTTTTTGAAAGGCTCAAGTCCTTCCTTGCTGTAATTGCCTTTCAAAATACTCTCCAAATACAAATGAAATACCAAGATTTGTGAATGATTTTTCAATCTCTGATAAATTAATTAACTTTGTAAAATTAAATTGGTTACCCATACATTTGACAGCTGGATAGCTAGCAAAAATAATCTAAGATTTTATTCTCCATTGTCATAGTTTGACCAGCAGAGCACAGACCTCTGGACACTGATCCTACACTGTATAAAGCTTCTCTCAGGTAGAACCAGACTTACACTGTTCGTGACAAAATAGTTTTGCCAAGTATCTTGAAAATACCCAGCACATCAACACTGTCATGGTGTCACTGTCCTTAAAACCAGTGCCCAGGTATTTACAGACATAACACTTGAGTGCTGTTATCAGTGACAGGCTCTGTGTTTGCTGATAAAAAGCTTTATGCTAGTGGTTAAAATGAGCTTTATTACACCCCATGCAATGGAGCTCTCCCTAGCAGAGTGCTTCTGTGTGGGTTTGTGTGTTTGGCAGTTTGTGCTCTACATCAGAACTATTTTATCAAGGTAACATTTGAAATTAAGAACAAATCCTTAAAGTCCTTCTCAGGAGAAACTGCCAGGAGTCTGTTCAGAAGGTCAGGATGGAGGTGCTTATTCCCTGTCAACATTTAAAGCTCCTGAATTCTGAAGTGTTTCCCTTCCTGAAAATGTTTTATTTTGCTTTGGTTTGGGTTTAATTTTGTTTTGATAAAGCTGTGAAGGGCGAGTGTGTTCCATGTCTCACTTGGCTTAGGGGCTCCCATGGCTGACAACACTTCCTGATCTCCTGTGGCTCCTCTGCCAGGCAGAGCAGGGCTGCAGGAGGGCCTCAATAATTCCATTTGCACTGCAGCTGTGAGATGTCTTGCCTTCTGATGGGCATTTTCCCTGCCTCACACAGACCATGAAATGAGTGGCAGATTCTATTCAAGATAATTTTGATACAGCTGGCGACAAGCAGCACATTCTCTAATCATTTGCAGCTCCCTCCTTGGGTTTTTCCTCTTCATTTTGTGTTTGGACAGGGGAGATGTTACAGAGCAACATTAAAATGGATAATGGGAGAAGTTGCTTCCTAATTGTCTGCCAGGGCAGTTCCACCTGTTCTTGCTGATTTTGAGCTTCAGCTTCACCTCTTTGGCTACAGTACCTGTCTTGACTTTTAAAAGCATTTCAAGTCTTTCTGAATAAAATTAATAAAGAATCAGCCTTTGTTGTTTCCCAGTTGCAGCAGGGTTTTGTAGCCTTTCATTAATCTGTCACTCATTCTGACTTTTCTGGTAATTAGCCCAAGTGAGGGGGGAAAAAAAAACCTGCCATTGTTACCAGAGCAGAAGCTGGGTGTTCTATCCACAGCTTTAATTTGGAATTTTATGTTCATTATTTCCATAGTTTTGACCCACCTGGCAAAATGTCTTCTGGGATGTCCTGTGAATTCCTGGTAACATTTAAGCCAATGGTAAGTGCACAGTGAGAAGAATCCTAGTATAAGCCACTAGTCTGATTAAAACCATCATTAATTGAATTTCCTAACTGTTAATAAGGAAAAAAACTACATTTTAGAAGAGCTACTGTTGTACATGGACAGCTGTGTGCATGTTCAAGTCTGATAAATTGTTGTAAGGCAAAGTCTGAGGGCACATTTGGAAAAATGCCTCCAAATGAGGGCAAGCTTCCAGATATTTATAATCTTGCCCAGCTAAAGTTAACCAGAATGTCACAAAGACTGTTTTAAAGTGGAAATAGAATCAGTAAAGATACATTTTAATATGGTACTCAAAGAATGAGTGAAAATATTTTTCATCAGACTACATTGGCTAAATCTTTGAAATTCTGAAATTACTTTGGGGTTTTTTCTGTTTTGTTTTCTAGATAAATAAAGGGCTGGAAGGAGAAGTCATGTTTATGGCCCAGACAGGTTCTTTTTCTGTTCCACTGAAATGTACAGTCAAGACCTGCATTGTAAGGGACTTCTTTTAAGCATGTGGATAATATAATTATTATTATAAAGAGCGGATGCTCATTTAATTGACATTAGTGCTATGTAGGCCAGTGGTAATTAATGGTTTATCTCCTCACAGCTGGCTCTGGATAAAGAGCTCATTGACTTTGGCAGCCTTGTGGTGGGAGACACAATTTCACGGACCATCAGCCTGACAAACAGCGGGGCTTTGGGAACCACATTCAAAGTTCAGACGTCAGCAGGTGCCACAAGTACCCTCAGAGCAACGGTAAAAGCTGCTCCTGCAAGAGTGGTGGGTCCAAAAAGCACTTCCCTAAAGGAACAGAAATGTTCTGCTTTGGGAGGTGTGGTGGAGTTGTACAGAGTCACAAAGCAGCTCGGGTCAGAAAGGACTTGGGATCATCAACCTTTAGTACATTTGGGTCAATAGAAATACAATCTGTTAGACCCAAATATTGAAAGATAAAAGCAATTCCTTTGTGAGGAGTGGGGAAACCAACAATGCTGATTTTTAAAGTATTTTAGTAATTTATGTAATGATTCCTATAGTCTCCACATTCTTGACAATTAGGAGAAAATGGTTCAGTTAAAAGAGGAGATTCTGACAGAGTCATTAAAAATCTCAGCTCGTGGAAGGCAGAAACATGTGAAGTGGTGCAAAACTAGCAATCAAGTGAGGGGTGTGATAAAGAGAGGGCTGGTTTCACCAGACTTAGTTTTGACATAGAACTGCCTGGGTTTCCACTAGAAAAATGTTGGTTCTGTTAATTGTAAAGTAACTGGCACTACACTGCATTGCTCCTGTTACATTATTTACCTGTTTGGGGCAGCCAGCAAAAATTCAATCTGCTCATTGATAAAGGTCTTGTAGAATGTGCAGTTCTTGGAAGGTGCAACACATTTCTCCATTTATGATGGGTGGAACTGTTGCAAGAAAACACAAGTCTGATTTGCATCAAACTTCTGCTGGATAGAACTGGAGCTTGTACAAGGCAGAGGAACAGCCACAGGAGAAAATCCCTCTCTGTGTTTCCTAATAGGTCACTGAATATTCCAGAGCCTGTGACCCTGAGGGGGAAGGCAGCATGAGTGCTGTGGCAGCTGGGAATCCCAACAAGGAGCAGATTTGTGCTGAGCCCAGAGAGGGGGTGACCCCCTGTGCACCCCAGGAGCCTGAGAGCAGCAGTTCCATGGGTGAGGTGATGCTTTGGAACGTGGCCCTGCACCTCCCCAGGCTGTAGTCTCCTGTAAAGAAATGAGCAATTCAGTTTGCAAAGTTACTCAGTAATTTAAGTAGCTCATCACTCCAGGAGTAATTTTATATTTCTTTGTATGCTGCCTCACAGAAAATGACTAAAAATAATATCTTGACACCATTATATCAAAAGCAGCAGAGAACCTCACTGCTCATTAGTGATCAACAATTCAGTCTCAGAAGAACACAGAACCCAACCAGCTTCAGAAATTGCAAAATTGTTAACATCATCCTTGTCTCAGCAACTGAATCCCCACTTCTCAGAATAGCAATCCACATGACAGGTTTATTTTTATAGTCTGTAATTCTAGGAACAAGGAAGCAGAAAGATGAACCTCCTCAGACATTTTCCATCTCATTCCTAATGTTTACTATGTGCTTAATAAAATCCAGTCTTGTAGAAGAAAGACTTTCTTAATTGGGTTCTTATATATATATTCTTTAACATTTCTTCCCAGTATTGATCATTCCAATTTCAGGAAGCTGAATGTTCCATGGAAAGGTTGTGGGTGGTTTTTGCAGGTCCTTCTGGCTGCGTTCTTTAACCCCCTGAAATAGCTCTTGAAGGCCATCAAGCTGAGTCTGTATTTTTGAACCATTCATGTTGTTACTCAGCAGTGGAAGGCTCAGGTGCCTCAGGTAGAATTCCAAACCAGAATAAAGCTGGATGGCCAAACAAATATTTCCTTCCAGACATTCCAATTTTCCCATCACTGCTGTACATGCCTGGATTTGCAATATTGACTCAAATTAATGTACTTGTTCTTTGTTGAGTAGTTTTTTGATGGACACATCCAGCATTTTGCTTTGTTTTGTGTTTGTTTCTTTCTCCAGAACAACTTCTTCAAGGAGATTTAAACACCAGATCAGATCTGGACACTGACAATGCCGATAATTTATTGGAACTTTCTCCTGAAGAAATACCGGTTGAAATTATGCTTGGAAAGGTAATGAATGTCCTGAGATCCAGACAAGATTTCACTAGGCTGAGCCTACATCAAATAAATTGCTCTGGTGAGAAATGCTCAAGTACATGGTCATTCCAAGGCCACTGGACATCACTATATCACAGTTAATTCTTAAAATGAAACCACAGCACACTTTTTCTTTTGATCTATAGAGACAAAAGGTTCTGTGTACATTCACATTTGCCACAATTAACTCTTTATTTCTGCCATGTGGTTCTGTGGTTAAAGTCTGGTGACAACACACAAGGAGGGGCAGGAAGAATGTCTGGGAAATGTCAGATTTGAGCCATATTAATGTTCTGATTCTGATTTTTCCTGTGCATGTTGAGTTCAATTGAATTACAAACCAGGTGTGGTAGGGTGTGTGTACAGTGAGTATGTACACCCTTTTTATTTCAATGCGATTTCTAGAGTTTCACTGTTGTTGCTCAGGTGACTGAGGGTGAGATTGGACCCTTCAGCTCAGTGAAAATCCCAGTCCTGTTTGTCCCAGCTATCCCTGGGGACGTGAGGGCAGTGTTTGTCATCGTGTTTGACAACCCAGACTGCAAACCAGTGAGTGACCTGCTTCAAAACATGTGTAAAGTAGTTTCAAATCTTCTATTTTGTGCTTTTCTCAAGAATTAAGTATTAGGTAGTTTTATGGAAGATAGCTCTGCAAATCATAGCTCTTATTTCTGATGCAGGATGCCTATTAAACCTGCTAATTATCTTAATTTCTATCCAAATAATCCTGATATTCCCATTTTATCAGACATCATATTGGAAAACATATCCTGGAAACAAATGTGGAAATATTCTCCCTTATTCCAAACCTACAGAGTTTATTTTCTTTCTGATCTATCAGAATTGGAATTATTTAGCAGGCAATAGTGAAGCTGATGTATGAAAGCTGGAAGAGATGGCAACTTTAGTTACCACTTCAGCATATTGTGATTCTAAATTTTATTGGAAGCCAAATTCTGCTTGGAACAGTTCACAGAAGCTTGCCAAAAAATAAAGACAAACTTCCCAGAAGCTCAGCAGCCAGCCTTGGCTGTCCCTGGGGCTGCAGAAGGAGCTGCAGACACCTGCTGAGGCTCCCGTGGGCACCTTCTCCTCCAGGATCAGCTTTGCAGGGCTGAGCTCTCAGAGCCCTGGTGCCAGAGCTGGGTCACTGCAGGGAGCACAGCCCTGTTCTGCCTTTCCTGCAGTTCTGTGCTGCCTGGATGAGCTGCAGCCCCAGGGGAGCCTGGATTGGGGCCCATCACTTCAGCTAAAAACACTTGAAATGCTTCTTTTCAATATCATGGGCAGATGCTCTTCTTTCCTGTTCCCTGTCAAAGAATCCAGCCCAAAGTATAATTTTGTGTTTTACTGTTGGGGCACTGTAACTTCTTGGGCTTGCTTTGCAAATGATTTTCCAAGGTCTGCCTTGTTAAAGAACCTGTTCCATTATGACTAAGAAAATACTTTACTCAGCTGAATTTATAGCAAAAATTCTTGCTGTAAGTCAGTGAGAATCTGAGACTGACAGAACTAATGCCCTGCCATTGCTGCCCTGCCAGCTGAGCTTCAGTGCCATTGGAGTTTCTGTGGATGTGCCCATCTGGGTGCCCAAACCCAGCATAGACCTCAGGATCTGCCTGTACAAGCGGCTGTACCAGGACAGCGTCGAGGTGCGCAGCAGGTGAGCCCTGGGGGTGCCTGTGACACCCTGGCACTGCAGGTGAGCTGTCCTGGGGGTACCTGTGACCCTGGCACTGCAGGGACACATCCTGAAAGCCCTCTGAGCTCTGGGAAACTCAGGCATCATGCTGACCCAAACTCCCAACAGCAGCCTGAGCTCTGAGGTATCAACACACCTCCCCACTCCTGCCAGAGTCCCTGTGTTGTTCCTGTTCTTTGGGAGAGCTGGGAAGCCCCTAGGGAATAGCAAACCCACAGTTTCCTCATGTGGAATTTGCACACCAAACATTTAGAGAGATAAATGTGTCTAAAATTAAGTGCACATTGGGTTGATTCAGTCGGGAAATTTTATGTAAGAATATTTTGTTTTCTCAGCTATTTTGCATTCAATTAAACTCCTGGGGGGACTTAGGACATGGAAGCTGGTTTCATGAGTCTTTCCACACCTGGGATTAGATGCTGGATAAATTATGTCAATCCTTTTGCATTCACTCTAAAAAGGGAAAGGTGCAGCTTTTCCTGACCCATGGAGGCATTAGGGTCTCCACTGGAAGGACAGATCCCTCTCATTACAGAGTGACCAGACAGTGATTGACAGGGGAAAAATATCGGGGTGTTTCAGAGTTCAAATCACACATCTGAGGACTGGTTTTGTTTGCACTGTGCTATAAAGGGAATATTCCAGCTCCTTGGCTTCTGGAGATTTCCTGCTATTAAAAGTAGTTAGGGGAACATTTAATTGTCTTCAGGTGCTGGGTGTCTTCCCTCCACCTAATGCAGTCACTATGGAATTCTTATTTTAACAATTTGCATTTCTTAGAGTCTATTTCAATAGGATTGGGGTGGGTTTGTGGGAGGGTGGGGGAGAGATTGGTTCTGTGGAAGGCATCCGTTCTAAACCTCTTACCAGAATTACAGACTGCAGAGATTCTTCACAGTTGGAAAGAAATGAGTAAAGCTGTTATCTCAGAAATTCAGCTTACAGATATGACAAGCACAAGTTGTTATGTAAGTGATTTTACTTGGTCTAGATAACCCAGGGATAAAACTTATAAGTATAGAAGCAGAATAACTCCCCTAATGAAACTTAAGAGTTCAAGGGGATCCCAAAGATAGAAGCTGTCAAATTGCTTAGGGCAAAACTTCTCAAATGAGGGAAAAATCCTGCTGATCCTTTGCCAAGTTTCACCAAATTAAGAGCGCTTGATATGTAGTAGCCTGTCCTTAGCACCTTGGCAAGTCAAGGCTTTGCTTTATCACCTAATTTCTTTAATTAGGAAAAATTGCCTGTTATACAGTCAGGTGGGGTGAAATTCAGGGTATTCCATGTGCCGAATACCCTGTGTCAACTTTTTATCCTGCAAAAGCGGATTGATTCCATCGTTCTGTTGTGGCCTGAGCAGTTTCTCCCTCCAGGATCTCCTGACACTTCCCTTGGTGTGTCAGGAGGAGGATTCCTCCTGCAGCCTGCCTGTATCCCACTGGCTGTGACCTGTAGGCTGTAGCACAAGGGGAATATAAAGTTTCCACAAGAGTCAGATTCCTCTGGAACTGGAATGTCCCAACAAGCTCTGATGAATTGTAAAATATTGCTAATACTGGTTTTGTTCTAGGTTTTAGTTGGGTTTTTTTTTCTGGTCTTGAAGATCCTGGTAATCAGACAGCATAAATAAGCAGCATAAAGGGTGAAAGTGTCTTACAGAATCGTGTTCAATATAAATAATTTTGAAAAGTAATTTCTTTGGCAGGTTATAATCTGCACTGATTTAATGAAGTAGTATATAATTCTCTTAGATTGTCAACAGTCAGAAATCATTGCAGGCTCCCAGCCCCACTTGCTGTAGCTGTTGATTTAGAGGAGACCATCTGGCCTGACAGCTTGGAAACCAGTCCAGGGGAAGGAGAATGACAAGCTGAAATATTTGTAAATTGCTCGGCAATTTTGCACTTAGGCATAAAATTCCAAAGCAGGGGATGATCCGTGGCTATTGCTGTGCTATGACAGGGCCAGGATTCAGTAAATATGCAGAGGATTCCTGGCTTCCAGTGTGCCATTCCCAGGGCAGATTGATCCCGAGGTTTAGCAGAGGAGCAGCTCAGCCACGCTGTGACTTCCAGCCCTGCAGGATCTCTGCTGGAGGAGGACAGGTTACATCTGTTTAAAGAAATCACCAGGCTTCAGTCACCCAATTGATCCAGACAGAGGATGTTAGGAGCAAATAATCAGTTGATATTTGACAGTAGCGTGGTTTTGAGTGCCCCTGACCTGACTGAGCACTGTGCTGAGCCCTGACAGTTCTCTTTGGATCAGTTTGTGTGCTGTTTGCTACAGCTGCGTTTGTTACAGAACTTCCAAGTCTTGTTTTCTGTACTTAAAAGAGAACACAAGTGTGTGAACTTGCTGGAGCAGTTTTCCATGCCCATCATTTTCAAAGGAAGCTTGGGATTGTTGTGATTACAATGCAGGAGTGGGGGCAGGAGAGCTCTGACTCCACTGCAGTGGCCTCAAAGCCTTCCAAGCACGTCTGATGTGTTTGCAGAGCAACAACCGCGCTGCGTTTGAAGTTTGAGGTGTGCAGAGAATTGAGCAAGCACATGGAGCTGCTCCCAAAAACAGGCTACATCCAGGCTCAGTCATCCTTCAGTGCACAGCTCAAGTTCCTGCCCAGGTAACCAACATTAATCCAACTCTAATCTTTGAGGATTTCAGACAGTGGCAGTGGGAAAGCTGAGCAGAGTTGTTGTTCCCTCCTGCTGTCCAGACTGGACCTCACAGTGGTGCTGCAGTGCAGGGCTGGTCTCCCCCTGTCCCCCTGGAAGCTGCCAGATGCTCCAGGAGGAAATGAACTTGGCTGCCAGGGCTGTGAGGCAATGCCCTCCCTGCGGTGACAGCAGCGCTGTGACAATCGGAGCGCGCGCGTTCCTGCCAGGCTGCTCCCGGTCTGTGGGAAGCTATTCTTGTCCAGGAGGGAGGTTATTGAGGCAGGTGGCTGCTTCATGGATCACTGATTGAATAATTTCTGGACAAGAACTCCTGTGCTTGCTAATTAAGGTGAGAGTGGTTGGGCTTCCTGTCCATCTCTCTCCTCCCTGGGTACATTTTTCTCCAAACGACGAAGGTATTGATAATGAATTTCACATTTTATGTTACATTTTATGTAACATCTCCTGATGCTAAAAGCTTTATCCCGGCAAGTTTTGCTTCTTGTTTTACATCTACAAATACAAACACAGCTCAGTGATAGGAAACAATTCCAATCTCTAAAAATTTAAATACCAGAGCTCCCATCGGCCTGTGTTAATTTTATTTACCTCATCCTAAAGAATTTAGCAGGACATTTCTTTTCAAAAAATAATGAATGACATATGGATTTAATTTTGGTGTACAGCCAAATACTTCAATGTCTCTGGCTTTGCTGCTTTAAACCTGCTGCTTCTTTCATGTGGGTTCTCAGTCCCATGGATGTGTGTTTGGATTCTCACAGATGTTCTCAGCACCTCTGGATTCTAAATTGTACAATTTTCACCAGGCTGGTATTCAAAGAACTAAAAGTATTTACAGTTCTTGCAGCATCTCAAATCCCATCAGATTACAAGAGTAACATCCAGTTGCTGAACTTCAGCTGCTGTGAAGCACTGTTACCCTCTCTGAGGGGATGGAAACAGAGCTAGGATTTAGAACCTTAATCTTCCTTTAAAAACCAGGGAAGCTTCAGAAAGGAGATTTGATGAGATTAAGGCATTTCTGACACACAAAATAAGTATCTGGCTGTTTGAGGGTACGGATCAGTTTTAAAGAGCTGATGCAGGGGGGAGTGCTGGGAGCTGAGGGGAAGCACTGAGCCAGTGACACATTTCTGCGAGGGCCTCTCAGTGAGCTGGCATTAGGAGCTCTATTAATAGAGCAGCTGTGTTAAAAGTGACACCAAAGGGAGGAGAACCCCCCAGCCAGCAGTGCTGAGGGAGCAGGGAGCAGCCTGAGGGCTTGGGAAGCTCTCCTGAGTGTTCTGTGCAGGTGTTCCAAACCCAGCTTCTGGCAGTTTGAAGCCAACATTTCCTGTTCAGTCAAAGCCAAGTTCTCTGCTGTGCTGCCTTTCAGAATTCCCAAACACCACGTCCTGTACTTCCCTGCATTTGGAACTAGTCCTGCAGGTACTGGAAGTCTAAATCTGATTTGTCTTTTGTTATTCTCTTTAATTGTGCCATTTTCAGAGAACTTTCTGAAGGATTCCAGGACCTTTTCCCCAAGGTACAGCAGCTAATTTAGAGTCCATCCCTGTGTCCATACAGTTACAAGTATTTTCTGTCCCCTCTGGATTATTATGAAATAGATTAATTTCTTCTGCTGTTCATATGTCCTGTGACAAAGTGAAAGCTGATGCTCTATTCCTCCTTTGGACTTAACCTCAATTCTATGTGTAAAGAACTTCCCAACACCTTCGAGCATCACCCTTATTGCAAAATAACAGCAAGATTTTGGATCACCATGGTGACTGAGTGGGTGTTGTTTTTATTCCTTAACAATACATTAAAGAGTTGCAGGCAATTCCATGAGTAGTAGTAGAACATGGGAATTGTGAAGACCCAAGAACAGGAAGCAACTCACTCTGGTTCTCTGGGATATAAATAGTGCAGCAGAGCTAAAAATGCTCCGGGTTTGTATTGTCTTGGCTTGGAGCTTGTGACAGCAAGATGCTTCACCTACAGAAAACCTGCAGATTCCTTATCAATTCTGATTCTGGTTGGTAACCAGGCACTGCTGGGCTCCAGGTTTGTTCATTTTATGTCTCTGCTCTGGGACACAAAGTGGTTCTGCCTCAGGCTGATCATTATTAACCTCAGTGGTCAGAGGGAGCCACTGCCTTGGCCGGGTTGGTGACGTGCTGGGGCTGCAGCAAAGATGCACAGGGTTTATATTCTGATTAGAGAGTAAGCTTTTAATTTTTCATAATTTTAAATGACTGGATGGCATTTAAAAAAAAAAAAAAGGATAAATGGATGCTGACCTCTGTGACCGCCCTTAAAATCCCATGTGTGTCCAAAATCCAGTCTTTAAAAACAAACAAAAAAATCCAATATGAGTGTACAAGGTCAATCATTCTGACATCAGTGCATTGCAGCCCATGGCCTCCTGCTCAGAGCATTGCCTGGGGGTGCCAGGCTGAAGGAAATATGGGACAAGTCCAGAATATTCTTGACCTGACTGCATCTTCTTTCCCTTGGTCAGGAGGTGGCACTTCACAGGTCATTAATTTTTGATTGGCATTTTCTTCCACCATTCTTTTTTCCATTTCTGTAATATTTGAATTTATCTTGTTAGCAGAATTTTAATGAGAATTCCTTTTAGTGAATAACTGAAGTTGATGCTTGGTAAGGTGAATCCTCCAATTTGAGGACAGTTTAATGAAGATGTGAATAATAAAACTTTTGGACCTTAAGTAACAGGATTCAGTTAGTTTTCCTTTATGTTTGGAAATAATCCATCAAAAGTTCCTTATTCCTCTTAGTGAGAAAATAGTCAGAATGTTTTGATGGCACTGACTGTACTTTGGATTTGTACTTTTGGCTTTTCAGGCAGTCCCTTCCTGAAGATGCAGGAATTTATTTCAATGCAGAGACAGGAATCCTGGAGGTGCCAGTGACAATCCTGATCGTGGACAAGGTCAGGGATTTTTGTGATGCTGATTGTCAGACTGACAGTTTATGTAAATTATTTTAATGAGTGTTCACTTAATGGTACCTAATTTTAGTTTAGTTCTGTACTAACTGGGGCTCTGTGATAATAGTAAAAGATGCTCAAAGTGCTAATACAGATTTGATCGTTTTTTCTTGTCTCATGTTTGCAATGCAGGAAGTTAAATCCTTTCTCCTCAGTGCTGATCTCATGTAACTGTCAAGGAACAGAGTAACTTTTTCTTGCACTTTTCCTTTTGCATGACATTTCATTTAAATCCTGTCCTTCCAGCCCACAGATGGAGGTTTTTATCCTGTGTTCTTGCATTTGTTTCAGGCTAAAAAAGTTAATTTTACTGTCCATGCCATTGTTACTAGTTCTGATTTGGAAATCAGCCCAGCACAGATCAACTTTGGATACTGCACGATCTATGAAGCTGTGCAGGCAAATGTCATCCTAACAAACAAATCCATCTTGCCACAGGAGTTTGGATTTGTGGGACTGCCAGAGGTATGGACTTATCCCACACACACCTCCTCTGCTGTCAAAATAGATTTCAGTGTCATGGGAACGTGTTCAGTGTGAGTGTAAATAAATCATGACTGGTTCTTGCAGCGCCATGGGAATTCTGCTCCCTGGAGTGTGTGAATCTCCCTGGGTGACACCCTCTGCATTTGCCAAGCAGTGCAAACCCTGCAGGGAGATTTTCCTGTTCCTCACCTTTTCCTGTCAGAATTCCTGGGTTTTTACACCAAGAGATCTCCAGAGAGAGCACCTGGGACACTTCTACCTCTAGATAAAAGAGGCTTGGGGTGTGGGCTGAGGACTGTGCCCACTTTGTACCAGATGCCCCAAGGCTTTGCCTTTGAAGTGCTGCTTGGGAACCATCCCCAGCCATGCCTGGGCACTTCCTGAGTGACTGGAAGTTGAAGTGGAAGCACAGATTTAATCACAGGAGTTCATGTGGACTGGGTCTCCTGAATAATTTTTTGGACAAAGTTTGTTCTTCAAGCTCCATAATAGCAGGGTGATCACAGTGTGAAGTGATTGGGCATGTTGGCATCAGAGCTGGAGGAACCTGGCAATTAATTAGGCATTGTCCTGTTCTCTGCTGCCTTAGGGATTAAAATCAAGGGGTTGCTAAAAGAAATTGTTAACTTCAGCTTCATAAAAGCTTTACTTGCCAGTGTGTGTTTTCTGAGGATCTTTAATTGTGATGGGGAGACTTTCTTGGATCATCTTCAACTCAACACAAACCACTGCACAGCTGTGGATGTGGAACTGCTCCTGTCCCTGTGGTGTCCCTGCCTCAGACATGAATCAGCTCTAAAAGATATGTGGCAATGCTGAGATTGTTACAAATTTCATTCAGTTTTCTATGAAGAATAAGTAAACATTAGAGCAAGTGATTTCCATAGATGGGAAGAAGCTGGGGAAGGGATTCTCCTGAAATCTGAGTTAATGGATTTAATGTCTTTTGAGTTACTTTGAGATGAGAAATCTGCCCCTCAGACTTTGGGCACTGACTCAGACAAAAACTTCTCCCTGTAAGGTTTCTCTTTTCCTGACAGTTCCACATTTATTAACAAAATTTTTAAAAATCTTGCCAGTAATATTTCAATTTATTAAAAACTGATAATTTAACTAATAATTTCTTACCCTGCCATTTTGAAGTTTGTTGAAGTTCAACCCAACGATGGATTTGGAATTATTCTTCCCCTGGAAAGCCTGACACTGGACATAATCTTTAAAGCCACCAAGGCCAAAGAGTACAGCTTTGATCTCACCTGCAGAACAGAGATCAACAGGTGTGTTAATGGATGGACAGCAGGGAAACTAAAATCTGAATGTCACTGGGCTCCCACTGTTAATCCAGTTAAAAAATTGAATCCCTGCCTGCCTTGGGGAGGTGAGGCTGGGATGAGCACCTGAGGCAGGTGGGAATTCTCCAGCTACAAGAGTTGCTCAGTGCCTGTTGGTATCTGAGATTATTTTTCCCACCCCTCGTCAAGTTTATCCTTGTCCTACACCCAAGCTCCAGCCCCTCAACCTTCATTGCTCTGCTGCTTTTTCAGTACAATTACTGAAGGAATTCTTTTTTGTAAAAATGCTCTATGCATTAAGCCGGTACTGCTGCATTAATGATGGCATAAACTTTGATTTGACTGCTTGTATTTCCAGAAGTTCACAGAGGAAGAATTCAAGCAGGGACTCTGGCCAATTGTGCATTAAAAATAGATAGTATTATTGTTCATCTTTAGGCAAAATTCCCATTGCAAGCTTGAAATTCTGCTTAAATAGGGACTACAGGATTAGCTCCCTATTTTCCGGGCTGATTAAGACACTATTTTATGCTGAGACAATTTATCATGTGTTTATTTTTAGACAATTCAAGCTGTCATGCAAAGCAGTTGGAGTCCACCCACCTCTTGAATTGTCTCATTCCTTGGTTCAGTTTGCTGCTACAGCCCTGAACTCGGTGTCTTCAGCCACTCTGGATGTGCTCAATTCCCACGTGGATGGGAACCCTCTCACTCACCCTGTCCCACGGATTGGCACTGGGGACCCTGTCCCAGTTGGCCCCACTTCCTTTGAATTCCACGTGCCCCAAGACTGTCCTGTGACCATCACACCTTCTGTGGGAACTGTGCTGCCTGGGCAGGTAAATTCACTTCAAATGTCGAGTGCTCTGCCAAATCTTTGATCATCTGCATCCTTACAAAGGCTGTCACTTGTAAACAAAGCTCAAAACATCAGTTGTTGTTAGAATAGCTGGAATATTTTGTATTGTTTGAAAGAATGTTTTAAATCAGACAGCAGAGTTAAGCACCAGATCTGGTTAATGCCTTATGAGAGTCTTCTGTTCCCAGTTTTGTCACTGTGATTTATGTGAAGAATGTTTAAATATCGAAGTATTGGCCATGTAAACCCAGCCCCCTGTAACATCCTGGGCTTCCAAAACAGCTGCAAGTGCCCTTACCCTGAGGATGCTGAAGTGCACTGCATGTGTGACTTGTGTGCTGCTCTGTGTGTGCTCTGCTGAGCTCTGTGGGTGTCACGCGTGTCTGAGGGCTGAGCTCTGCCCTCACTCCTGTGTGTGCTCTCACATTCCCAGAAAAGCTCCATCCGAGTGTCCTTCAGCCCGGCGCTGTCGGATCAGCAAATCAGGGAGGAGGCACTGAGGAGGCTCAGCACAGCAGCTGTGCCAGAGGCAGGAGAACAAGTAAGGAATGCTAAGAACAGCACATGCTGCTGGTCTGTCACTTCCAGATATTTGTTTCTCTGGATGGTATTTTTATCATAAAATTATTTGCATATTAATGAAGCCCAAGCTCGTGGTCCGTACAGGACCTGCCTGTAAAGGATGAGAGTGTGACTGTGCACTCAGTGTGTGGCCTGTTCACTGAGCAATGATTTAATTTCATGCTCGTAATTTCCAAAGTATTCCTAGAGGGTTTTATTGTTAATGCCATGAAATACTCTTAAAAAGAAAAGAAAAAGCTTCTACACTTCCTGAAGATTTAAAGTATCCATGGACTTTATATGCAGTCCTTAAGTCAATTAATTTATGTGAGCACCTGTGGTTGTCTTTGATTATGAGATAAACAGGTAAAGTTCCCATGAGATAGAGACTTTTACTCATCTGCTCCAAGAGGACACCTCTTCTTCTAAGAGGGGGTAAAATATGTCAATCTCAACCTGGTTTTTAAATTTTACACTGTTGGAAATTTGGCTGTAGTAGCTCCTGTGTCTGTGGGCTGTCACCATCATCCTTCTGTCCCTTGTCCCCTGTTCTGTGTCCCCTCCTTGTTCTGTGTCCTTGGGCCAGGGCTGTGTCTTTGCTCACTCCTGTCTTGGTCAGATTTCCAGTGGTCCACTTCAGTCTCCAATGGGCAAAAAGAGGAAAGATTCAAAAGTGAGGAATGATTCAAAGAGAGAGCGAAAGAAATTGAGTGTTTCCATTACCAGAGGAAGGGCTGGAAGCAGGAAAAGCCTGGATTCTGTAAAAAGCTTTAAAGAGCCAAAACCCGAAGAGTTAAAGCCTGAGTAAGTCAACAGAAGCATCTTGTACTACACAGACAACATTCTCTTTAGAAGTAGTTTAATAAATCTACTAAAGCTGTAGGTAGACAAGAAAGCAAACTGGAGAGGGAACAGCTTCAGCTGTGTTGCAGAGGCTGTTTCCAAAATTAGTGCTGCTTGTGAGCCACACAGCTGTACCCTCTCATGTGAGGCAAAGAATCCCTTTATGCATCAGAAGGATTGAAGACTTCAAAGAATCTGTCAGGGAGCAGGAGCTGGGGCTGTGCGGGGGATGGGGCTGAGCCAACGCGGGGTTTATGCAAAGGGCAACTGCAAAACTCAACTTGGGGACCAAGAGAAACTACTCAAATAAAACTCTTCTGAGCAGATCTACCAGAACCAGCTGATGGCCCTAATCCATGGCAGGGAGTAATTTCTATTTTAGATTTGAGGGTTTACACAGTCCAGCACATTAGTCATGGTCAGCATCAGTGCTGGCAGTGAAATGCTGCTGGGAAATGTGCGTTTGAGGCAGTGCCTGAGCAGTGGGAGCACCTCAGGGAGAGAACACCAGCAGCACTGAAGGAGCTTGGGAGACTCCTGCAAAATCTGATACTTGGGGGCCCTTGTACAGCAGGTGTTCAACTTCTCAGAGCCACACTTCTGCCCAGTCTCAGGAATTTGGAACTATCTAAGTAAATTCATACTGGAGTACCAGGCATTTGGCTGGACTGGGTGTTTTGATATCTTTTACTAAAATCCCATGTTCAGTGCAATCCATTAATTATAATTTTTTAATACTTTCAGCAGAGATTGTAAAAATCAAATCCCTATTTTAGAAGTATTGTCTGCATATTGCATTGGAAGAATGTGATCCTGTGTGTTTACATGTCATTGAAATGATGCAGAAGTTCTGGAAGACACTGAAATATTTGATGCATTCAACCAAAGCAAATTGTATTAAGGATTGCAATATTATAACATCTGTTATCTGGGTTCTTCATTTTTATTCTCTTTTTGGCTACAAAAACCAAACACTTTGTAGGGTGGGTCCATTACTGGCAGTCATTTGGTTTCGCTGTTACATTCAAATTTGAGTGTGTGACTAAGACACAATAATCACAAATAGCTCAGCAGATATTTATTTGATGTCTTTTGCTCTCTCACTCACTGAGATAATTTTTATTCCTGGACTCTCTAGTTCTGATGCTTATAGAGCAGCCCAGGCTTCCCTGATGAGGAGTTTCAGAGGGAGTTTTAACAAATACATCATCCCCTGCTCTGTTGCAAGTGGCCATGCCACTGGAGAGGAGGGCTCTGGGAACTTCACCTGCAGGTGGGTGCAGTTGGATAACCCAGAGATGTGAGGGGGAAATGGTGGGCTTTGCTAATTTATTCATTTGGGGGAGAAATTTGTTTTCTGATCTTAATTACTTCATAGCTCAGTGGTAAGAAACTCATGCTCCCAGCCCACCAGTTGGATAAGAATCAAACACATGAATATCAAAGCAGCTGAAGGAATATTTGTGTGAAAACTTTGAGGCAGCTGTAGCTCATCTCTGCTCGGGCACAGTCAGTCACTGAACCCTGTGCTGTGCTGTCACCCCAGTGCAGTGACACCCTGGCAGTTGCTGTTGTCTCTGTGTGATCCCAGAGCTCTGCCCTTTTATTCCCCAGCTCCCTTTGCTCTCTCTGCAGCCCTCACAACACTTTGTACCTGGAGCTGCACTGCCCTGCTGTGCCCCCTCCTGTTCTGATCACTTCTGACTCCGGGATCAATGCAGCCAATTTTGGGGACGTTTCTGTAGGTATGGAATTGGAATTCTGGTTTGGAGTGGTTTCTCTCTGCCAGTGAGTTCTTCCCAGCAGAGTTTTGCATTCTCAAAAGTCAGGATAGAAATTAGCCCTTAGTGGGTATTTAGGTGGAAAACAAGGAGCCTCTGGCCAGCTGAAAGAGCAGACCTGATCCCCAAACATGGACCTGGAAACTCCAAAAGTGACTGGCCCAATCTGAAAACATTTTGGTGAGCTTTGAGTAGTGCCTGGGCCATAGGCCTGGGATGAGTGTCTGGCCCAGGCAGGAGCACGAGCAAAGGGGAGGAATGGGAGGCCAGAGATGAGCATCCTCATTCTGGGAAGTGTTTTCATTCCTTGCAGGCCACAGAATTATGAAGAGAATTACAATAGAAAACATCTCCCCAGGGAAGCTGGAAGTATCCTTGTCTGGAGCACGTGAGCTCAGCCTTCAGCCTCTGCTTAATCACACTCTGGCTCTGCAGGAGGAACTGCTGCACACTAAAGCACCAGCTCATCCTCTCTCCTGAGTTACTGATCCCTCAAAAGCTTGTAGATGCTTAGTTCAGACCAAAGATGTGTAAACAATATGTAGAATCCATTCTCATATCTTTTTTCTCAATCTTTATGACTTTTTTCCTTGAGTTGCACTGCTTCAGCTGGGATTCTCAGTTCTGAATCCCAATGGCCCCTTCCTGTTGGTGAGAGCAGTTGGCACACTTGAGCCAGGTGAAAACAAACCCCTTATCATCTCTTTTTGTCCAAGTGAGGATAAATGGGTGAGTAAAAGATACAAGAGCAGAGGGGGAAAGGAGGAGAGATGTGAGGGGTGTGTAACTCTTTGTTCCCTATCCCCACGTTTGGATCTTGTCTCAGTTCTGGAATGGCTCTTTGGGAGGGGTCAGCTGGAGGGGTGGGGGTTTCCTCAGCACATGGACTGACCCAGGCACCCTCTGGGCAGTTCTTGGAAACTCTGGACATCCAGGTGGCAAAGACCAAGCTCAGCCTCTGCCTCTCTGGGCACGGGGTGGTGCCAAGCACTGAGTGCTCCGTGGGAGAGGTGCTGGACATGGGATACGTCATGGCCGGGGACACAGCGACTGCCACAGTCCAGGTAAGGCCTCTGTGCTGAACTGCAAAGCACAGCAGAGTTCTTGTGAGGAGGAAGACAACATAAACTGTCTCCTCTTAGATTTTGTCCAAGTTTGACAATAGCCAAAGTGCAGTGTGTGATGGGGAGGGGGGGTTGGTGTGACTCTTTATGGGCAGCACTGATTGGGCTCTGGTGGCACCTGGGGATGCAGAGCTGCACTAATGCAGCAAAATAAATTCAGCCACTTCGCAAACTATGGATCTTACAGGCCTGAGAATCAACTTCCTTAACGCAAACGCTGTTGTGTGAATGAATGTCCCCAGATAAAGAACACTTCCAGCCTGACCCTGCTGTTCTCTGTACAACTGGAATCGCTCTCACCAACACGGGACCGAGACCGCCAGAAAATTCCATCCTTTCTTACATCCTCTCTGCAGAGAACAGAGATTGTTGGTAAACTTTGTTTTATTCTTTCCTCTGCTAAAGGCTCAGGAGGTGTAAAGCATCATCACTGTGTCCTCTTAGACTCACAGAACTGTCAGACCTGGGGCATCACAGCCCTGAAGTTAAAGACCTCGTTTTGCTCCCCAGTAGGAGCTGTAGGAATTCTTTCAATATGGGGAGCTGTAAACTTATGCAGCCTGAGGAAATATCCACAAGCAAGGAGATATTAGTGTTTAAATCTAAAAAAACCCACACAGTAATTGCATATGAAAGATTTAAAGATGTGCATCTGTGTAAAAACACATCAGAATATGGGAAGGGTTGGTGATGCTGGTTCAGGTCCTCTGGAGATGAATTCATCAAATGGATGGATGGATGGAGATAGATGTCTCAGGTGTTCCTAACACCCTGTTCTGCTGCAAAGCCATGCATCAGTTCTTATTTATTTGCTGTTCCAACAAAATTTAAATGGGTTTAAAATTTAAGAAGAAGTAAAATGGAGCTGTCCTCCTTTCTTATATTTGTATCTTCATTTTTATTTACCAGGAACACAGAACTATAGTGGCTTCAGTGTGTTCAGTGTCTCTCCAACAGAAGGAAAAATTGAGCCTGGGAAGAGCCAGGATTTTATTGTTACTTTCAGTCCTGATCATGAAAGTCTCTACTATTCTGACCTTCTCAAGGTTCTGCTCTTTGGCAAGGTGAGACAATCAGAATTACGAAAAAAGTCTAAATGTTGGATGGACTGATGCAGGGAGGAGAGGGCACATTTGGGGCCCTCTGACTTTTTTCATATTTAGATATCCAATTATTAATTGATATAAACAGTGATGTGGGTGTGCTCGGGAGGGGACAGGGGCTGAGCACAGCTCCAAGGGGCTCTGCAGGGAGCAGAGCAGAGGGGAGGGGGCAGCTCCACCTGCCCAGCACGGCCCGGCAGGAGCAGGAGCACCAGGGAGCTGCTCCTGCAGAGCTCGGTGCCAGCTCCCATCTGCGGAGCTGCCCTGGGATGCTCCGGCCGGATGGGCAGGTGGCAGCGCCACGGGCAGCGCTGGGACCCTGCCAGGACACCAAAAGTTGGTGCAGAGTGACCGCTACTGCCCAGCAGCAGCACTGCAAACGGGCTGGGGCTGCGACAGCTGCTTCTGCCCTGGCAAATTCGGGATTGCAGTTCGGAATGAGCCGAGCTTGGCAATAGAAATGGTTTTGCCTCTTTTAGTGGCTTTTGTATAAATAGTGTGTCCCTCCTGGGGCACGTTTCCCAGGTTGTTTAAAACAGGAGTGCCAGAGTGGGCAGGTGCAGAACTCCTGCATTAGAGCCCAGGATCATTGGGATCGTTCACGAGGGAGGGGATGGCTCGATGTCCCGGTGCTGCTGGCTCAGGGGGCAGTGTCACTCAGGTGAGCTGAGCTGTCACCTGCACGCAGCACTTTCTGTCTCCCCCAGCGCACAGCCCACGAGATCCAGCTGAAAGGGGCAGCCCGGAATCACCCCATGTTTGTGGAGGGGGGAGTGCCCCTCGATGTGCCCGTGGAGTCCTTGGCTGTGACCTCACCACAGGAAGCTCTGCAAGGAGGTAAAGTGCCAGGGAAGGAGGGATCAGACATGGGAATGTTCCTCTTCCTTTAAGAAAAAAAAAAAAAAAGAAATTAAAGACAACTTTTCCAGAATCAGAAAAAATAAGCATTATGTTACAGCATATATTCATAATACAACAACAACAACAAAAAAACCCCAAAACAAACAAACAAACAAAAAAACACAAGAAACTTTCTATTCAACAGTTTTTCTCTTCATTTTAAAGCACTTCTATCTTAATTATCATCCTCCACCTCTGCAGCTTCCCTGCAAAACTGATTAAAATGTAATACTACTATGAAGAATTAAGATGCCTTTGACTACTATGAAGAATTAAGATGCCTTTGCTTTCTGCCACTTCTCTGAGGTGTATGAAATGTTTAAGGAATTATTTAGTATATAATCACATATCCTGGATTCTCCTGTTTGTCCTGTTATGAAACTTCCAGGGGTTTGAAGTTACTCTTCCTTAATTTCTTGGGACAAGATCTGTGTTCAGAGACAGGATGCAAACAGCTCCTGACTCCTGAGCTGTAAATAAATCCAAGCACACTGAGGCGTGTGCCATGGGCTAGAAAACGAGCCTGGAACTTGAGAAACAAGTAACAATTGCAGTTTGCAATTGCAAATTATCCAAACCCTCCTTTTCCTTAACTCCTCACTAACTCTGTGAAAGGATCTCTTTACCTGTGCCAGCTCCTGAGTTTAGAACCGTCCTGGTGTAATTGGTGTTGTCTCCAAACTGCCAAAGTTTTGTCTGTCTCAAAGTTGACCTGGTTGCTGTTTGTTTAGAGCCACAAGAAGCAGTGAGGTCCCTTCTCCTGCTCCTGGAGTACGTGGAGGGCTCAGCAGAGCCAGCCAGGGCAGAGATCATCGTTGGGGCCATGCAAACTCCTCTGCTGGCAACCAAAAAGGTGAGGGAAAGAAAAGCTGCAGGTTTGTGCCAGCTGCTGTGTGTGTGCAAAGGGCTGCTCCTTCCTTCTGTCCAAAAGTCACAAATTCATAAATTTAAAAAAGCAGTTTTCAGAATTTCTGATAAATTTTATATTATAATAGCATCAGTGTTTGAAAATATTATTTTATGAGGAATATTATTATTATGAGGAATTAGCATTATCATACTAAGTCAGTAGCAAACTTAACTTAGCAGTTTGCTTCCTCCAATTCTAGAATTCAGAATTTTGAGCCCAGAACTGAAATGACAGTCCTGATCCTGTTATTTTAATGGAGTATCCAGGTGACACAATGAGCGTCGCAGTGACCAGATGGGGTTTCAGGGGGCAGTCGGGGCAGGGCGGTGCAGCCCAGCTGTGACCGTGCCGTGTGTCTGTGCCAGGCCGTGGAGTTCAGCCTGGACAGCAGCGCGGAGCTGCAGCGGGCGGGGTTCGCGCTGGACGGCCCCAGGGGAGCCCTGGAGCGCGGGCAGCAGCAGCGCATCGGCGTCGCGTGGCTGCCACCTGCCGACCTGCGGGTGAGCACGGACCGCAAAGGCTCCGGGGACACGGCGGGCTGGGACGGTGTCACAGCATGGGCAGGGAGGGTGTCACA
>PYHW01010444.1:605129-653600 GCA_013186435.1 Turdus rufiventris
GCCCCGAGCCCTCCCGGGACGGGCGGAGGATCCGGGGCTGCGGGTCCCGGGCGGGGCGGTCCCGCCGGCTCCTGCCGTGCCCTGCCCCGCCGAGGCTCTGCCCCCCCGGGGATGATGCCGGTTATTTATTGCGCTGCCCGGCACGGGCTGTCCCCAGGGCTCGGTGTCCCCTTTCAGCCGCGTGTCCTTGAAGCGGTGGCGGGGCTGCCCCTGGCTCCACGGCCCCCGGCCCGCAGCCTCCCCAGCACGGGCAGCGGGGACTCGAGGCACTTCTGCTTTGGCCACCTGCTTCTGCTTTGGCCACCTGCTTCTGCTTTGGCCACCTGCTGATCCAGTCCCGGCCCCCTTTCCTAAGCATCGCTCTGTTCTGGGAACAACTGGGAGAGCTCTGCCCGGTGAGTAACCACTGCCTGTGCCCAAACCTTCCCCGCCGTGCCCAAGTGACATCCCCACAGCAGAACGGTGACTTGCTGGTGGCCATCCCTTACAATTTCTGTTTGATCTCTAAGACGATCAGCAACTTTTAGATTTCACTTGGCTGCCCTTGCTGTGTGGACTGAGGTGAAGGGCTCTGTCCCAGACTCCCCAGTGTCACTCCTGAGCAGGCTGCAGATGCTCTCCTGTGCTCAGAACCATTGTTGTGGTGCAGGAAATGCATGGCAGGAGGTTCAGTACACACACACAACCCTGCTGTGGCAGCCGTGCTCCTGAAATGGCACAGGAGCTCTTCTCCTCCTTTTGTACTGCACCAGAGCTGGAAAAAGCTGCATTGGAGCAGTGGGAAAATAACTTTAAAATATCTGGTGGACACAGGCAGTTCCAGACTGGCATTTTCAGACCGGCCTCTGGTATGAGGCACTCATCTCAGTTACCTTTAAATAACAATGATTTGGTTTTTTGGGAATCCTGCACGAGTCATTCTCTCTCTCAAGCAAGAGCAAAGCACCATTCCATAAAAACATTTACTGATTCAGAAGCAACTTTTACATTGGGATTATTTGCATGTTCTCATCTGGAGTAATGGTACAACCATGAAGAACAATCTGAAGTGGGTTTGCTCCATATTCTTACAGAGTGCTTTCCCTTTTCCACCCCAGGGAAGTGCATTCCCTGTCATACATGCACGATTTAAATCAGTGAATCATCTGCCTTCCTCCACAGATGCCCTCAGAACATGTCTGATTGGACAAGTCTGTGGTATGTCTGGTAAGTTGGCTTTTAATCTTCCTAACCCAGAAGCATTTGGAAGTTTTTATGAGCAGTTCTTGGAGCAGGGCAGTGGAAACGTTTCTCTGGGGCAGGATCAGGGAAAGGTTTCTCTGTTTTCTGAGAGCTGCCAGAGGAACGGCCGAGGCCAGGGGACATTGGGTGTCAGGTGGGGACCAACATTCACCCAGGGCTATGTCATCTTTCCCTTCTGAGTGCACTGCAGTTGAACTCCAGGGCTTGTTTGTTCTTCCTAAATAGCCAGGGCGCTGCTGGCCATTGGCTCTTTGCACAGGGCGGCTTCCAGCACGGATTTGCTGGGACTGGCCCTGCCCCACGCTCGGATCTCTCCCTTGTACGGCCGGGGACTGTGCAGAACTCCCCTTGGAGCTCCAGCACAGAGCTGAGAGGGGGAACGGGGCTGAGAGAGAGAGGATTCACAGCAGGATTCACGACAGGATTCATCTCCTGCCTCCCACCCGCGTTATAGGTGCCCTGACATTGTTTTCATAGTTTACATTCTGTCCGTGCATTGCCTTTGGTGGCAGCACACAGAGGGAGTTGATAACTTTTATCTCTTTCAGTCTGGAGCAATTTTGGTTGATACACAGAGTTGTTTCAAAAGACACAGTTACCAAAAATAGATGGTGAAGGCTTCTAAAAGCCTCCACGAGAAGAGGGAGTTGGATTGAGAAATTGAGGGGTGGGAAGGTGGAATTTCAGTGGAGAGGAAAACCTGAAACACAGGTATATCAGTCTAGTCTAAATAGTTCAATTATAAACTTCCTTAAGCAATAGCTAGAGACAGAATTGTGTTTTCAAGGTATAAATATAATTTAACATAATATAATTTCCATGCTCATTTATAAAGGGAGGCCCTAGACTTTTATTTCCCTCCCAGCACAAACTCTCCCTTGCTGTGGAAAGCAGAGCCATTGTCCCTGCACAGAAGTTGAAAATAACCCAAACCAGTGAAATGTTACAGCACCTGTGAGCCAGAACGGGTTGGACTGAAGGGCAGCAGTTCTTCAACTTGTGATTGAGTGTTTGTGATCCAACTTTCGAATCCAGCATCCAGCACCCATTCAGAACTAAACCAAGGAGGCTTGGCCTGCCTTCCAGCCATTTAGAGTGGAAATCTATTCCGCTTTAGAAGTCAAACGTGAGCAGTACAACGATGGTTTCCCCCCCTGTTTCAGGTTGATCTTGCTGCTGGTGTTCCTGCTGCTGCTCTGTGGGGTCTCAGCCAGCTGCATCAGGTTCTGCTGCCGCAAGAAGAGGCTCCCGGTGGAGACCTTCCCTCGGCACCCGTGCGACCTGGCAGCGATTGGCATCGACAGTGACAGCACTGCCCACAGCACAGTGACCTGTGAGTGTCCTGCAGTCACCTGCCCCGTGGAGATTGCTCCTCAACCTGTGCCTGCAATCCTGTGTCCAGCCCCTGAGGGAATGGAAACTCCCAGTGAGCTCCCAGAACGATTTCCAGCCCCAGACGGTGGGCATGAGGGGTGAAGGGAGGGAGCAGGGTGACAGTGAGTGACACTGAAGATAAGGAGTGATTCTATACGGGCAGATTTAGTACACAGTGCAATTGGTCTGAAAACAAGAAACTCTGGAGTTTCCTGGGAAAATATCGGTGTTCCATGCAGGTGTTTAATTTTTCTTTTTAATTCTTTTCCTTCACAGCGTACAGCTCATGGCAGTACCCTCCCAGTGTCCAGATTCCCTTGGTATTTGTGGATATGGATAAGAACACTGTGTCCCCTCCAGCTTACAGCCTCTATGCCATGGACCTGCCACCTTCCTATGACGAAGCTGTTCAAATGGGAAAGCAAGTGGCATGGACAAACCAGAAACTTAATGACATCCCTGAACAGGTGACACCAGGTGGGCTGAATCCCAGCCAGTCCTCACCTGACACAAACAGCAGAGATCCAGCAACACAGGAAAATTCAGAAGATCCAGAAGATGCCACAAAAGAACAGCCACAGGTGTGACTCAGCTCAGATGGGGAGTAAAGTAAGGGAAGGACTGTAAGAGTCAAAGAAGACATCAAGAGTTTGGGTTTATAAGTAGGTTATGATGGAAAGATGTTTCTTCTCATGCCCTTGTAATGATCTGTCAGAATAAATGTTTTCTGAGACTGCTGTAATCCCCTGGTAAAGCTTCTTCAAGGATATGAAATGAGGTAAAAGGGCAGTAGTTTAAAAATGCCTGTAAAAGTGGGACGTGAATGCGTGTTCGTCTTCTGGTAAAAAAAATTGTTCCTTGTGTCCAGCAATAAAAAAGGTCAGGAGAATTTTGCCACCTTGGGAATACACACTCAGAACAGTACAAACAGGAAGTTGTTACTCTAGAACAGAAGTTTCCCAAGCTGGAGTTGAAGGGGGAATCCCAGCAAGTGACACTGAACAGCCTCTGTAGTTTCTCCTCTTTTGAGAACATCAACTGCCCAGAAAACTGCTGAGGACAAAGTGCTGCCCTGTGGCTCGTGTTCCTCAAGGAGCAGGAAGATGCCAGGACAGGAGAACGTGGAGGGAAATGCTTTGTGTTGTTTCACAGCTGCACACAGGGAATGAGACAGATGAGACACGACACTTCTGTGGTGATAGTGGTCATGAGACCCCAAGGGATTGGTTTTGATTGTTAAATCTTTTCATTTCTATTTTTGAGATGCATTGTCTTGTGGATGGGTTCCCTTTGCTATTTGTTTTTTCCAGATGAAGTGCACATTAATTCCGAAGAGACACTCACACACACGGTTCACTGTTACTGATGTTTCAAATATTCATCAAATATTTCAAAGATGCTTTTATATTTTGTTATCTGCTCAGGCAGCACAGGAAGGAAAGATCACTGGTTCCTGGCAGCTTTTACCAGTTCAGAACATGCTCAAGAAATGAGCAGGGTAGCACAAAACATGCTTGTGCTGAGCCATCCAGAATAAGTTAGAGATACAAATACCACAGTACAGGCTGGGCAAAAATTCTAAGAAATTTCTCTTAGGGATGGTTCTTCGTGAAGTACTGATAGAGGGATAAGTGCTGAGCATCATTTTAGAACTGGGAGCTTGGAGCTGATTACAGCAGTCACAGCCCACACAAAAATACAGGCTCCAGAGGCAGGGATTTTAATGCCAGCTCTTTCCCTTGACCCTCTATATTCCAAATGGTCCAAATTTTGTCCACTCCTCAGCAGCGATTTTCTTTGAATCCACTTTAGCAAGGTGCTAATCTGTCTGCTTTAAGAACATGAGCAATTGCCAGGGTGGCTCATTGCTCTGGGCAAGAGCAGCGAGCAAAGCCTGAGCACTCGGTGCTATTAGTGAATGCAGCATAAATTCAGGGGTCTGTCATTAACAGGCAGCAGAAGTGGTGGGCACAAAAGCCTGCCCAGCTTTTAGAAGACTGTTATTCTCTGACAACCATTACTGCAAGAAGTGCCCTGGAAATGAGCACTAATGATTAAAAAATGAAGATCTCTGCCAGCCACAGGCCTGAGATGTTGCTGCAGAGTCGTGTGTGAGCTGTCCCTGAGTCTGGCTCCCCAGGGAAGGGTCGATTCTATATTTAACTTGCATGTAACTTACTGTGAGGGTTGAGTGGTGTAACAAATCTGCTTCTCTTGTGTCTCCTCTCTGTCATCCTTCATTACAGTTCTCCTGTTTTATTCTTTCCTTTGCTTTCCTTATCTGTGTCAAGATGGAGGCTGGGCATAAACCAGGGTAACTCTGGATATCTCTGGCTGGAAGGGCAGCATATGCCCAGTCCTGAATGTCTCCAAGCCATAAATACAGCAGATGTATTTTCATTTCTGGAACTTCTCCATGCTCAGAAAGAAGCGTCTGACCTTCAGAAGGAGCTGGTGTTGGAGGGAAAGGTCTGAGCGCTCACTCACCCCCAGACGGGAATTCAAAGGCAGGAGGATGGAGGAACAGTGACTGACACAAGGTGAAGGGATGGTGAAAAAAGATGAAGGGATGGTGACACGAGATGAAGGGATGGTGACACAAGATAGATGTAGGGATGGTGACACGAGATGAAGGGATGGTGACACGAGATGAAGGGATGGTGACACGAGATGAAGGGATGGTGACACAAGATAGATGTAGGGATGGTGACACGAGATGAAGGGATGGTGACACAAGATAGATGTAGGGATGGTGACACGAGATGAAGGGATGGCGGCTGACACAAGAGGGCACTCAGTCCCTCCCTTCTCGCTCTGTGCAGACACATCAGCGGCACTGGGGAGGGGACCGGGCTGCCTGCCCGAGCTGGGTGACAATGGCCACTGCTGCCTCCAATTCCCTGCCCTGCCCTGCGTGCCTGGCACGGGCCCTGCCAACCTGCCCTGCTGCTTGCTCACAGGAGATGAAAAACCCCAAAAACTCCCAAATGCCTGTGACTTCCCAGGAATAAGGGCATCATCTGGTGTTCCCTTCAAGGAAAAGTCTTGTGTTTTGCCCAGGCTCTTGCCTTGTGATTAGTTCATTCATTCATAAATTGGTAACAGCAACTGTGTCCCAGTCAGGCCTCAGGAACACAGACTCCCCTCTGCACACCAAAAGCAGCTCAGTTTGCTGGTAACCTTCACAGTTGGGGAATTATTAAGATTTTTCTTGTGACCAACCTTCTCCAGAGCCTGCTCAGGGTGACCCCATGCTGGAGTCCTTGCGATGGAGGGTGGAAGAGATTCCCTCATCTCTACACAGCTCCTGTTCCATGGAACAGTTAGAACTTCACAATTTTGAAAACTGCTGTTCTCCATCACTTTGCTTGACATTGGTCAGTGGATTCAGAAGTTATTAGTGCAGAGTGGAAGGAGGGGAAGCAGGATATGGATTTGGAATTTGTGATTCCAAAGCCTCACTTGCAGAATAAACCAGGTTTCAAAAGAACACTGGGGGGAGCTTGGTGGCACAGCAGGTTATGGGCTTGGCCTGATGCAGGATCTAAGAATTCAGATTTGTCAGGCTGGTGGTTTTCACCATCACTGGATCTATTCAAGTCTGATTATATCCACACAAGCTTTGTGACATCTCCAGGGGAAAAGCCCCTCTCTGTAATTACCCAAAGTGCATTTTTAATTGTGATTTATATTTGGTCCTCAGTTTGGCACTGTTCAGCAAGCAATTTTTCTTCTCTTATTTGTTCAAAAGGATCATTTTGCCAGTTATTTTCTGCTGTTCTTTGCTGGCTGTGTGAAAGAGTCTGTGCTGGGGAGATGGACTGCTGAGGCTGGAGCCTCCATCACTGTCTCTCCTCTCACACACATGCACTCAGCACGAGCACTTGTGCTCAGAAAGAAAATGCAGCCATGGAAATAAATTTCCTCAATAATTCATGGGCTTTATAGCCCAGAGCAAATTATACCTTGGCTCTGTCATGAAATTCAGGCTGCAAATCCCTTTATAGCCGAGCTCGTTAACAATATGAGTAAAGTGCTACCTCCAGAATGGCTTTGATAATTGATGCATTATAATCTTTGGAGAGTATTTAGTGGTAAACCTGCAGCATCCAGACTGAGGGTCTGGATATAGGAAAAGTCAAAAACCATTTCTTTGTTTGCCTTTGTCTGCCTCACCGGCCTCAAGCAGCTCAGGTTTGGTTGCTTTGGTTTCTAAGTGCATTTTGCCTTTATCAGCTGCAGTTTTTGAGGCACCAGGATCACTGCTCTGCCAGTCCAGATGAGTGGGACGCTCGGACTCGTGCAAAACCTGCTCATTTATGGAACAAAATATCCCTGCCACAACCACTCTTCACACTCTTGGCTGTCTCCTGGTTCTGATCCTGATCTTCTTTACCTGTTAGAACTCTTTTTGCTTAGGGAGACACTCACTGATTTTGCTGCAAGTAGCAGAGGTTCTTTCCTTCACCCACAATTAAAATTCAAACTGCGAGAGAAGCTTTGGAATCCTTTTCAGAGCAGACGATGAAAACAAAGTATCACAAGGGAATTGTGCTCTAAAAACTGGAGAAGACAATAAATGTTTTATGAAATTCTACATCCTAAGGTCAAACTCAATGCACAAAAAAGGCTTAGGTGCAAAGCCAGATTGCTGGGAAAACATTTTGTTCTGGTCAGTCAAAATTTAGAATCTAAAATTCCAGAGCTGCTCTCTTTTTTTTCTTATTGGAAGGAAAAAGCGGCCTGTAGAAAAGAATGCAGACTTTCAAAGATATTTCAATTTATTTTTTTTTAATAACAAAGCTCACCTTGGGCACTCAGAGAAAGAAGAAAATCAATTTCTATTTCAAACCTAGAAATGAATCTGCAGACCTGAATCTGCATTAAAGTGCTTAATTTTTACTCATTTTTTTTTTACCCTGCTTTCCCAAGTAGCTCAAAAAAGAAAGAAAAGAGAAGAGCCTGAAGTTGAGCTCTTATTTGTGGATTTTTTTCTCTTTCCATGCTCAGGGTTTATGGCACAAACCACTTCCTTCCACAAGTGAGGAAATGCAATCCCGAGGTCCAAGTGCTGCCCTGGGAGCCCCAGTTTGGTGACTTGAGTGGCCCAGGCTCCCCACACGACCCTGGTGTGAGGAGCAGGGGCTGCAGCGCTGCCTTTTCTTGCACAGAATTTAGAGGATGAACGCACTGAGCGTGGGCTGCGCTGTCACATTGAAATCCAGGTACAGTCAGAGCATGATGAACTTTGTGTGGGACATGAAGAGCAGCAAAAAAACCTCCCCACTCCCTCCCCCTCTGAAGGGGCGAACCTGGAGAAGAAACTTGGGCAAAGTGTGAGATTTAGAAACAGCTCCTGGACTTCAGGTGCCTCATCACAACCGAGGGGAGAGCTTTGCTCAGCTCCATGGGACTGAAACATTTCCATCCCCACAAACCCCGGCAGAAGGTCACTCCAGCTGCGATTAGCCGGCAAAGCAGACGGCCATAAAAATAAACACGCCGGGTGTGTTTGGAGCAGCTTTTCCTCCGCCCTTGGCTGAGCTGCCTGCTCCCAGCAGATGGGGGAAGTGAGCCGGAGTGGCCCCGGTGAAGGGCAGGCTGCAAGGCCGGCACACACAGCGGCAATTCCGGGCACTGCCATTATTTGGAGGAGAGAAACGTGCTGTGCTTTTATTCCTTACTTATTTCGCATCTAGACCTTTCCCTCTTGATACACAGTACCTGCTGTAAAGTACTGAAATTTAAATGACTCGGGCCATCTGGGAAATAAAAAAGCGTATGTTCGGTTATTTTCCACTGTAATAATGAGGAAAAAATCGGTGATAATGAGTGGGGTTATCTCTCAATCAAAGAAACATCCTTGGGTGTGACAGATTCCAGCTCTACCACAGATATCCTGGGCATCTAGATAGGTTTCAATGTCTCTGCCTCTATTTTCCATTGGAAAATGATTCCAGAGGTTGGAAGGACCTTTGGACATGCCCTAAAGCAGCCCCTGCTGCTCACTGGGACCAGCCAGAGCATCCTCCTCTGCCCACTGAGGCTCTGGATTCTCCAAGGATGCCCCTCTGGGCAACCTGTTCTACTGCCTGACCCCCCTTACAGTGAAAAGAAGGTTTTTGGAATGTCGGAGTGGAATTTCCTGTGTTTGGGATTGTTCCTCCTGCTTCTTGCCGTGCAAGCTGGTGCCCAGTGAGAAAAGCCTGCCTCTGTCTTCTTTATACTTTCCCCCCAGGTATTTATAGACATTTATAGATCCCTCCTGTACCACCTCATCCTGAGGCCAAAGACTCCCAGCTTGCTCATCCTTCCCTCATACGTCAGATGCTTCGGTGCCTTAATCATCCAAATATTTAACTCCATCTTTTCTCCAACTTGTCTAAATCATCCAGGAATTTTCCCTGAATTCCAGTGTGCTGTTTAATGGATTTCTGCTGCCTGTGGAATACAGAGCTGCAGAAAGCAGAGCGTGAAGTCCCCCATGGATGCCTGTCCTGTGTCTGTCCCCTGGCTGGCGGCGGTGCCAGCTGGGCATGGGGTGATTGCAGGGCTGGCACTGCCATTGCATCACCTGCACAGCCAGGGAGCACCGGGAGCGTGTGACAGCAGCCACCTCGGCGTGGCCACATTGGCACGGCCACCTGGGCATGGCCACCTGGGCACGGCCACCTCGGCATGGCCACCTGGGCACGGCCACCTGGGCACGGCCACCTCGGCGTGGCCACCTTGGCACGGCCACCTTGGCACGGCCACCTCGGCGTGGCCACATTGGCACGGCCACCTGGGCACGGCCACCTCGGCACGGCCACCTCGGGAAGGGGAGTGCCAAGGTGAAACCAGAGGAAGATGAATCTCCCCTCTCTGCTCTACGTAAACTGTTTAATCACACATGGAAAAGCTGCCGCAAAGCAGGAAAGAGAAATGCAGCCTTCCTCCTGCTTTGCATGGGGCTTTGGGGTGGAAGGTGCCACAGAAATACCCCTCCCTTTGGGAGACCATGCTTTAGAAGCACAGGAAATTGCCTGGATTAAAAAAAGAACACAAGGAATAATGCTTTTCCAGGCCAGAGAAGGAAGAGAGATTGCCCTTCCTTTCTCTAGTTTATCATGTTGTCTCCAACAAGAAAACCATATTCCTTGCTCCCCCAGGTTTCAATCCAAATGGTTATTGATGAAAAATCTTCAGTGAATTGTAGCTAGAGATGCTGTAAACCCACTGCTCAGTGCAATGCCAGAATACCAGCAACAAAAATTCAATGTTTCCCATTGATTCCTACTTCTTGGTTTCCTAACAGATCCCACTGTTTTAGGTACAAAACCTACACCCCACAATCTCCAAGCTTTAATCAATGCGCAGGGTGCCAGGTAACACACATTAATGTCATTAGACAGCACAACAAAATCAGGATAATTTGAGCATCTAGGGAATTAGTTTGGTGACTTCTTCATCCATTTATAATTATAAATTATAAAAGTGCAGTGTGTACATGTGTCCAATCAACTGATGGCTGTCACACACAGCCCTCCTTCCTGTCCCCTCCCATTCTTGTGACCAGGCAAGAACTTTCAGGTTCCTTGGTACCTCTTCCCTTTGTAACTCTCTGCAATTACTTACCCATTGACCTGTGGTTAATCCTAACGCCCAAACTGGCTCCTTTGAGTCCGAAACAACATTCAGAGAAATGAAACTGAAATAAAGAAAGTTTCTCATCCATCTGGAGATGGGGTGGGGGATGGCAGAGGCAACTGCTAGGTCCAAAAATCAGTCAGATTGCTCTGTATGACACAAGCCCTGAAGCATAGGTGTGGATGTAGAAGGGTCTTTCTTCAAATCCCCATGGCTGAGTTCTAGTGATTCACATCTAAAGCTGTGGCTGCATTGTCTTGAATTCAGGGAAGGCTCCAGTGTAAAATCTCTGGCACGGGAAGTTCAGCTTCCTCTCCAGGTTTCCTTCTTCCACCTCCTTATACGCAGAACAGCAGGGAACTCACTCCAGCCTTGCCACTGCAAGTGAAACCTCTCAGGACTGCAGAGCAGTTTGGGTTTATGGCCAACACCTCCAGCTCAAGTGTTCAAGGGAGGCAGCACAGTGGTTCTTGGTGACAGCACTGAATCCTAAAATATCCTCAACTGAGCTGTGCTTGGTACCTGCTCGTGAAGCTCCAGTCCCTCAGCAAACGTGATCAGCAAGGGTGACACTTTGAGTGACATTCAAACCATTTCACAGTCAAATTCTTACTGATGACAGTGAGCATCAATCAAGGGCAGAAAATTCGGCCATCATGTAACTGCTACAATTACAAAGTAAGAAAAACCATGGAAAAGCAGCTTTGGATCCAGTCAAAGCCTAAATATCACTAATTATAACAGGCTAATTTCACTTTCCAGATTTTTATCTGAGCTTTCGTGGCCTTTAAAAACAGCCTGCTAGACTTCAAACCAAGGGTCAGGCAGTTCAATTGCCCAGTTTGAGCCACTAAAACAGGAAAAATGTGAACAGAATTACAACTGGAAGTTGGTGTGAAGTTTGCTGGGAGAATGGCAATGTCTGAGCATGGCACAAGGTTAGAGACCCATGAGCTCTGTAGGAACAGGATCTGTGTGCAGAGATCCTCAGCAGCACCTCAGAAGCAAACTGCCATGGAGTGGGGCACTCAGCAGGGCTACACTGGAGTATGGCAAGGCACTGATGCAGCTCATGATGCTTCCAGTTCTGGAATCTTCCTGGCTCTGCTGCCAGTGTATTCCCCGCAGGAATTCCCCCCAGGTGTAACAAACCCAGCAGGTTGTGCTTGCAGAGTGTGAGTAAGCTGCACCAGGCAGAGGTTCTGCCATCCCCAGCCCCTCTCCTGAACACAGCGTGCTGCTGTGCTGCTCCAGCACCTTTCCCTGCACAGCTGGAGCAGCATCCACAGAGAGCAGTGACAGGGGACAGACCTGCACATCCCAGCCCCTCCAGGACAGCCCAGCACTGCTCTGGGCAGTGGGACTGGGAGCAGACAGGCTCTGCTGTCCCCCTGCATGGAGTCTCTGCTCCCAAGACCCCTCTCAGCTCTCAGTGCCACACACAAATGCACAGAGCTGGTTTTAGCTGCAGCACAGGCTCAGCAAGTGCAGAAATAACCTGAGGCAGCCCATGCAGACAGAGCAGAACTCTGCCCTTGGCTGCTCTCTGCCAGCTTGCCCAGCACACACGTGCTGCCAACGCTGGGAAAATGCCACCACCAGGGAGAACAGAGTCACCTCAGGGCCACCAGGGCTTGGTGTGGGCAGCAGGAAGGGGTTAAAGCCCAGCGGTCACCTGCTACCTCAGACAAGAAAACAGGAGAGTCATTGAGTTTCAGTCACATCCAGATGCTCAAAGTGAGAGATTAATAAATAATAAATAGGAGTGGCATCAATTACAAATGCCAAAGGGGGATGATGTCTCTGGATGCATTTCTGCTGACTGCTGCATATTAGGAAACCACAGAGTGCTTTTAGCTTTGACTCCAACATTAATTTTGGCAGCGGAAAGAGGTTTTATTAAAAGTACTGAAAATGTCATTCATCTTTATTCACATTACAAGGATTTAAACCCCAGTATGGAACTATGGGGAGATGAAAAACATTGAAATGGACTCATCTGATCATAAAAATAAATGAAACTCTAAACATGTTTTAAATAGTAAGAAGTACATTTGGGTATTGTATTTCTAATACTGGAAGGTGGTACTGATATGAACTGTTTATCATGGTTTGTTTTTTCTCTAAGGTGTTCTTTTTGAACTCCTTACAAACTAAATTATTTGTAGGCATGCTATGATGGTAGCCCATAATCCATAGAGGAAAAATAAATAAAAGGTGGAAATGTAGAGAACTGAAACCATTCAATTATTATTTTTAAATATTAAATTCAAAGGAAACAAAACTACTTTTTCAAGTACTACCCAGTAATCTAAGAGGTTCAAAATCCTGCTGTAAGTCCATTTACTCAAAACTGTCTTTTTGTCTATTTTAGTTAAGTGCTGAAGAGTACATTGATAATGCTGGATCTTTTCTGAAGTTAGTGGGCAATTTAAGTTACTTGCAGTCTAGGACCCCTAACCTGAAATCCAGATTTTTCTGCTGCAAATACAAAATTTGCAAAATGAAAAAAAAAAAAAATTCTGATGCAAATCCCTATGGGCACCACTGTGGCAGAAATCACAAAAGCCCAATGATCTTTTGTATTTTATGGGATTGGAACAACACCAGGAATGGAAGAGCACAATTCCACCCCAAGACAAAACAGCACTGGGACTCTGGAGCTGAGCTTTTGCAGGTGACAAATGCCCATTTCATGCTGCTCCTGGTGCCATGGAAAAGCTGATTTCCAGCTGTGACAGTTCTTGAGTAAAAATCTCTTTAATCAAGCATCACATCTCAACACACAATAATCACCTCATGTCTGAAAGTGGATTGTTCAGTGAGTAAAAAGTTAAAGACTTTTAGAGAACACTGGGTTTTTATGGGTTTTCTTCCTAGTTTTGTGTTTGTTCATGAGAATGTTATCATTGGGGAAAGGGGATGGCTTACGTTACTTTAAGTATCTATTTTTTAATGGATTTCTTGACTCTTTGAAATTCCTTAGTCCAAACTTATTTAAGGTTTAACTGCTTTAAGGTTTAACTGCTTTAAGGTTTATAAAAATATTTCCCATCAAAATTATTTCTTCAATAAATATTTTGCTTTGACTAAGCAAAAATATACACATCCAGGGGCTTATTTTTTTTCTACTATATGTAATTGTCTTTGTATAAAAACTAAATTTCACATGCTGTTTATTTACTGAAATATTCATTCAGCCTCTGAAAATCCAACTGTGTTGGTTGTTTGTACTTTGTCAGCTCTCTTGAGCAGTGGCTTGAGAGATGTTCCACTTGACAGAAGTTTTGCCTGGCTGCTCGGAAACACGAATTTAATAAGCATGTCCTTTGTAACAGGTCCTCTCAAGGGCTTCACAGAATTGCTGACAAATGTTTTGAGATTTGGGATATTTACTGTAACAGATCCCAGAGGTCACAGGAAATTTCTCTTTTTTTTGTAAATTTAGAATCCAGCCAGCCCCTTGCTCGAAGGATATGAACTTTCAGAGATGGAAGAGTAGAGCTTGGCTGCAAGTTCTTTCATTCTGAGCAGCAACTGAACGGTGTTTTGCTTGGCCCCAGTACATCCTCCCAAATAAATATTTCTTTTTGAAGTTTGGGATGCAACCACCACCGAACCTACTCACTTTATTACCCACTGCAATTCAATTAATGCCTACTGAAGTTCCCAAGCACACCTTAGCCCTCTCCTCTATGGCAATTAGGCTTTGTTTGACTTCACAGGGATTCTCCAAGGACCGTGAATATTTTTGGTTTATAATTGCATTTTTGTTTTCTGGATTCTGGAATCTTTCAGCAGCACTGAAGCTCCCCCTCAGCTGCAGGTCAGGCTCTTTGAGAGAACAGAAATGGTTGGCAGCAGCTTCCCTAGCACACACAGCTGAGCCCATGTTCCCAGACTGCTGTGCCAAGGATGGAAGAACAGGATGGCAGCCCCGTGGCAATCTGACACACTGCAAGGTGAGCATTTGCTTGGCTTTGAAGGCATTTCAAACTTCACCACAGGTCTGGTGTGTCTGACATCATGGAAAGTTTAGTAGCTAGGCTGAATTCTCAACGTGCATTCTAAACTCCCAGCATCTCCTGGGTCCCAGTTGTTTTTCTGTTTGTTGCTCAATGAACCCTTTGAGGAAAGTCCCTTTAAATAGGGAAATATGAGGTTTAAATGGGGAAATACAAGGCTTTAAATGGGGAAATGTGAGGCTTTAAGCTTTTATTCCAACTGCTTGCTTGATCAGCATTCATGCAAACAAATGTTACCTGCTTCAAGGAAGACTTGCATGTGTGCAATTGGTTGGGTGTGTTTATGGATGTGTGTAAAATCTGATTTCTAAGATGATTATAACAATTCCCTTTGTTGCTATTATATTATTTTCCAAGAGCAACAAAGGATTTTTAAAAGCCAAGCTACAGCTTGCAGATTTAAAGGTACAGCAAAGATGTAAATTCACAACAAATACCTGAGTACAAAGGAAAACCAGAATAATCCCCAGCACATGGAAAAGAGCTCTGACACAATTCTGACTGGAGGAAAAAGGGACTCAGAGCTGTTCTTCTGTTCTCTCAAGATGGATTTGTATAAACAGAATGGGAAAAAAGGAGAATTGGTGTTTATTAAGTGCGTAAGCACGCTCAGACCAACCTCAAGACACCTGTTTATGATTCAAGGTTGGAAGATGGAAGTACAGAAAAGTTCAGAACAGAGCTCTCCCAGCAGAGCTGTTCTGTGTTTTTTTGGATATGTATCCACACAGATTACAAAAGTCTGTATTTGTCTCACACTGCGGGATTGTATCACACTATAAAATCAGGTGTTGACTGTGAGGAGCAGCAGATCCAGCTTCAAGCAACCCCAACATTTCACCTCCCTTCTTTCCATAAAGTGCTGGTGTTGGTGGCCAAATAATTTCACATCATTCTGCGTCAGCTTCCTATGCCTAGGACAACAGTATTTGTAATTTTTTTGGCTTTGGAAAATGCTCCAAATTCTGCCAAACCCAGGAACTAGGAATAAATTTGTATTATTGTTGTAGTCAGAGAGACCTGTGGCGTTGATTTTTTAAAATGGGTCACAAGGGAATAGGAGCAAGGCTTTTCCCTGGAAATGAAAGCACCTCCAGCCATAATTTGTGAGAAAACAAGACTAGAATTTGTGAGAAAGCAGGACTAGAGATAATACCTTTTTAAGGACATGGAGCCCAGTGTGTCCTGTTCCAATTGTGCCTCTGTTGAGGACAAAATATTCAAAGACAATCATACAAGAGACATGATTAAAACATTCCCAGGAACACATCCAGGGCCTTCAGAACTCTGCTGCTTCACTTACACAATGGATTTTTCCAAAGGATTTTGAAGTTACTTCCAAAGTCTCTCAACAATTCTGAATTAACTGTCCTTGAACCCATTTCACACATAACCCATCCTGATCCTCAGCATAAGGAAGGAATTCAGGGACATCTCCCATCAGTTAGAAATCAGGTGGATGGACTTTCCTAACTGACACAAAGACTCTCAGAACCAGCTCCCCTTACCTTAAAACACTGTCAATTATTCTCTGCAGACTAACACAATTTTGCTAATTTTATGCCATGTTCTCAGAAGTGTTTAAAATAACTCTTTTGTTCCATAATAATAGGGAAACTGAAAGAAACTGTGAGAATGCAGAATGTAACTAAGGAGACTGAGCTACTCCTACTTTTTGCTCTGCCTGGCCCCACTGAGGATTTCTATTCCGTTTGCTTTTACTTATTTATTTTCTCTAATGAATTATTTTAATATTCTGCTACCTGGGTCCTTCCTCAGAAGGTAGCAGTGATGATTGTCATCCAATTGTTAAAGAAGTGGCAAATAACAGCAGGTTGGAACAGTTCTGAATGAGGTTTTAAAAAATAAAACAACAGTAAAAAAAATGAGATCTGAATAGACTGAGGATTGAAGCACAGCTGAAGTTTAGACATTGTATAAGCTTCCTTTAATTTTGGTGCAATGTCAGGAGAAATGAGAGTTCTGCTTTGCTTTAGGGACCAAACAGAGAACTTCAAACTAATTCAAAATCACGTGAGTGTCTCCTTGGCTCTCTCCAGGGTTCACAGAATGCACTCTGCAGCCATGAAAGGATACAGAGGCAGACAAACTGTTATGGAATGGGAAATGTTGATTCTGGAATATGAGGTGGGGGTTTGAGTCAGTCTGTTAAAAACACTTACCTGAGGTTGCAAAGAAAGGAGGCAAAACATAATTATTTATGTATTTTTATACCATCTGAGGGGCTTTGCAGTTTTGAGAGGTGCTGATTTTTCACCCTTCTGTAGAAAGTGTAATTTATACATGTTTGGTGACACTTATTCTTTCAGAGACCAGGAGCATCTTGATTTACCACAAGAATCATGCTGTATTTTCACTCAGGTAACAACATGTACATTTTGCTTATAACAATGGTATTTATATGCAAAAATTAATTACTTTGAGAAGTGAAACTGCCCAAAGCTTCACCTAACTCAGGATGCTCCCTACAAAGGGGTTAATGTCAGCTGATTGAGAAAAAGGTGCAAGAAATTTTGCAATGGAGAACTATGGAGCAACCTTCTCTAACCCAGCTGTAACTTCAAAGTGGACTAACAAAAACCAAATTAAAATTGCTTTTATTAATTATCTAGACCAGATCTTCAAGTATTCACAGGTATTTTCAGCTAAACTTTTAGTTATAAACAATATTTTTGCAGTGTATAGAAACAGTTAAACAAATCTGATAAGTCCACTAAATTCTGGTGATTTGCACATTCATCCACTCAACAGTATAAACTACAGCAGTTCACGGATCTGTGTAAAAAATTAAGATTGAAAATGAAAAATAAATTTTAAAATATTTATAATACCTGTGCAGCAGCTTCCAGCACAGGATTATATGAGGAGAGCAGAATAAAACACACAGAAAATGTGGGATTCTTCTGCCAGGTTTTAAAATGCAGCAAAACTGATTTGTCCAGTGAGATTTACAAACCAAACTAAACCAAACCAAACCAAACCAAACCCACCCCGCCCCACCTGGAACAACCTCTCCAGCCACCTCCAATGCTCAGCATCCCTCCCCATGAGAGCAGTGTCACTGTACATCAATCAAACTCCTCACTGCACAAATAGATATCATTGGCACTAAATCAGAAACAGGAACTATTGCAACAGCTGAATTTTTACAAAAGAAGAGGTGTGGTGAAAGCTGTGTGTAAATGTGCTAGAACACTTGTGACTGGTCCACTTTCCTTACCCAAATTCCATGGATTTGAAGATATGGCAGAGCACAGTCCTGTGGACAGAAATTCCCTTTAGCTATAATGAAATAAAAATTAGAATGCAAGGAAAAACATAGAGAGGATGAGATCTCAATGTGTATTTTATTTTAAAAAAACCCAAACCATGTTCAGTTATTAGAATTGCACCACTGGTAAAAGCATTTAAGAGAAATGTAAGGAGGAAAAGCAGGATCTGTATGATATGAATGTGCAGTGGGATAAAAGCATGCATTAGTTAATGATAACATTCATAATTATGTAATTTTTGATATAATTAATTCAAACTGCACTGTTCTACTCTAAGAACAAAATCTCAATGCAGCTATTTCCTCAAAGAAGCCAAATGTGATTTACTATTTGCTATCAATCTCAGAACGTTATTTTTGTTCGTTACACAGATTTTTTTTCCCAGTATGATCCAGTGCTAGCTGAAAATTTTCCACAAAATCTCATAAGATTGGGAAATTTCCTTTGTAAAGCAAGGACTTTTCTGCTTTTTTTTTTAATCCTTTATGTATATTTTTTTTACCTGATGTATTAAGTGGTCATTCTTTTCCACATAAATGGTGTATTCCCAAAAGGACATTTTAATCTCTGCTAAGCCCAAAAACAATCTCTACAAAAAATTAATTTAAAATTGAAAAACAAAATCAACATGCAGCCTGTCTACTATAACTCTCACTTAGATTTAATGACTAAAATATTGTGTATAACTGCTTTTGAAATAGGCAACTTTGCAAATATCTAATAAACTTTTGGTGTTCCTTAAGCACTTAGATTTAATCAGTATTTTCCAGATGGGGATGCTGGATGAATCTCTAGCCTCAAGAACATTGACATCCCCATCTGCATACAGTGTGGTTCCACAGATTTTAATAGGATAATTCCTGTCCACATTGCAGGGGTGGAACACAAATTTCCCCACGGTTCCTGAAAAGAATATTAGCAACTTAGGACAGTACTTCAAGAATAATTTATTCTAATTCCAGCAAATTTCTTATTTTGTTATTTGTAAATCTCAAGGTGATGAATTAAAGCTTTAGTGCATCATAAAAGTTATTTAAAAACAAACACTTGATTATTATAAATCAAAGGCTCTAATAGTTTCTCAGAACAACCTGAATAACAGCCAATCCACTTCCCTACAGTTTAATTGGCAAACCTGCTCTTTCTTTTACTAATTAAAGGTAACCACACCTCCCTTCAGAAAACATGACAGAAGGAACACTTTGGTTTAAATTCTAGGGAAGCAAGAATCTACTGAGGGAAGAGTTTGCAGGAAAAAAAATATTGGCCTCTTTAATCTTTTTTGTTGCTGTTTGCTGTGTTCTGTGGGGTCTTTTGTTTATTTTATTACAGTGTATTCGTGCTGGATAGGTTTTAATTGAAAATTGGCTATAATGCTCTGGGTTGTTTTACTATAAACCTATTTTGGTTGCCAAGCAATCTCACCTTTTAGCAAGGTATAAACAAATATTGGAAAAAAATCCCCAGATTTAGACCTGTGAGAGGAGGAAAAGTGATACAATACTGTATCTCTACTTACTTTTCAATATTAACTAGGTTTCAGTATATGAGTTCTGGTGGGAAATTATTCCATTTTGGTAACATCTCTCCTGCCTGGTTTATATGAGGGCCCGTCTGCAAGACAGAAATTGGAATTTTTATGCTTCCTTATTATTTTTTTTCTACTTTCTCTTTCATGCCATCCCTTCTAGAACAGTGATGGATGCTGTGAGGAAAATATGAAAAGAATGCTCTGGAAACTTTGGCTGTGTGAGTACCTTTATAAGCAAAGCTGGATAAAATAAATTCTAAGGCACAGAATTTTTACTTGTCAGGATCCTGAGGGGAAGATCACAGAATGACAGATTTGGTAGGGTTGGAAGGGCCCTCTGGAGATCACCCTGGCCAAGGCAGAGTCACCTGGAGCAGACAAAACAGGAATTTTTTTATCGGGGTGATTTTGGGATGGCTCCAGGAAGGCTCCATGCCCTCCCTGCCGCCCTCATGGAAAGCTCTTCCTCATTTTGAGGCGGAACTTCTGCTTTAGCTCACACCCAGCGCTCCTGGTCCTGTGGCTGAGGGGACTGCCACCATCCTGACACCCCCCGGAGATATTTTTATTCATTAATGACATCCCTCCTCAGCGTTCCCTTCCCAGACTAACCAGGCCCAGCTCCCGCAGTCTCTCCTCACACGATACGAAAGCATTTATTGCTTGTGAGCAGCATTTTGTGAGCAGCATTTTAAGGCCTGTGGCCTTTCCCGCTCGGCAGCTTGGAGCGCTCCCGTTTCATGCTCTGCCTCTCCCAGCCCTGAGCTTAAACACGGTTCGTGGGCTCGATTTCGTGTCTTTTTATTCCCATCCGGCTCTTTCAGACTTGTTTTCGGCCTGCAGGGCCGGCGATCCCCCCTCACGCCGCCCGCCCTCGCCCTTTGTTCGCTGAGGGGAGGGAGCGCGCGGGAGCGCGGGCGGGAGGCGGGAAGCGCGCGCCCGCCGCCAGCGTAAGGGGCCGAAGGGCGTTGCCCGCGCGGGAGCGCGCACCGCGAGGCTCCCGGGAGCGCGCACCGCCCGCCCTCCCTCCCGGCCGCTGCTGGGCGGGTGCCCGGTGGAGGCGGCGGAGCCTCCGGTGAGGCTCGCGGCGGCCGCGGCTGTGCGGGGCCAGGGCGGGGCGGCGGAGCCTCCGGTGAGGGGCGGCGGGGCTGCGCGGGCCGGGCCGGGGCGGGGTGGGAGCCGAGCCGGGGTTTCCCGGGCGGGCAGCACGGGCGGGGCGGAGGGAGGAGGGGAAGGAGGGGAGGGAGGTTCGCCGCGCCCAGGCTGCCGCTGCCCGATGGCTGCGGGGAGCTGAGCGGGCTGAGGAGGAGTCGAGACCCAGCGACACCCCCTCCCCCGCGGATCCCTCCTTCCCGCTCGGCTCTGCTGCTCTTCCCCGGGACCCGGCGGGCACAGCGCGGGCGGCTCCCCCGCTCCTCCTCCGCCGCCTCCTCCTCCTCCTCCGCCCCCCTTCCCTCCCCAGGCCGGCGGGACGCGGGCAGGACCGCGGGCGGCGGACGGACCGGCCCGGTTCATGAGCAGCGGCCGGGAGGGCAGGTAACCGTGTGAGGGGTGCGGGGAGGCCGGGGGGGTCCCTCAGAACGCGTTTCCCGCCCGCCGAGCCCCGGCCGGCCCCACCCCGGGGCCATCTTCCCTCAGCTCCCCCTCAGCCCCGCTCCTTCCCCTCCCCCGCGCTTCCTCCTCCTGCCGCACTTCTCCTTTCCCTCTCCTTTTTCCTCCGCTGTCCTCCCCTTCCGCCGCCGCACCGGGGGCCCCCCGGGCCGCCGCCTCCTCCTCATCGCCCCCGTTCTCGGCGACCCTCGGCATGGCGGGGTTGGAAATAGCCCCCCTCCCCCGCGCTTCCCACCTCCTCGGGGCTCCAGCTTCCCCTAAAAAAGAAGTGTGTTTGTAGCTGGAGGAGGAGGGGAAAAAGGTGGGGGTGGGACTGATTCCCTCTCGAAGGCTTCCAGGCGAAAAGGGAGGAGACCTCGGATCTTGCGGGGTTCCATTTTTAATTATAATTACGCTGTAGTGGTCCCTGCTAGACGGTTTTGGGGTCTCGTCTTAAGCCACAAAAGGCGACTTTCCCCAGCGATCCAGCCGGCAGAGGGAATATTTGGAGAGAGATTCAAGGGAAGGAGAGGAAAAAAAAAAAAAAAAAAAAGGCAATGGTGTGGCTGCTGTAATGGTGGAAAACTGATTAAGAGGAGCCGGGGGTGAGACAAACAGGGTAAGGCTGCTCTCAGCACCCCCAGCCAGCCGAGGGCTCGCAGATGGGGCTCATGCTGGGTGTGCTGGGCGAGGGAGGGGTAGGGAAGGTTTTGTTCTCGTTAGAACCGGAACCCACGATGGATTCAAACCGCGTATTTTTTTTTTCCCCCCATGTATTACGGTGCTGCATATTTTTGTGTGCCCGTAGCAGCGATAACGAAGATCATGGAGGGTGTTTGCTACAATAGAAAGATGGAGGGTTTTTTTCTCCTTGGAAATGCTGTTTAAAATATTGCTTCAATTCCTAGCTTTTTATCGAAAGGATTTCAGCGTTATTATATATATATATTTTTTAGTCTATGCAAAGGATGTTGAACGTGTAGGATTTTTAATCCTACAGCTTTGTAGGGAACGAAGATGTGTAAAGCCTTGCATGTAAATATGAAAGAGATATAAGGCATTTTATTAACAAAAAAATCTTGTCCAGAAGAAAATCAGAATGATGTAGAGGTTGTTGTAAGATGTCAATTTATCATTCCTGGAGATGAACTGAAATTTTAACGAATGTGATATTTCATTATTCTCTAACAAAGTCATGGCTGGGACTCGTTTTAAAACCAGGCATCCTTTCTAGGATGTGCCGACTGCCACGTTATTATGTATTGTCTCCAGAGGAGGAAATAGGAGGAAAGCACTGTAAATGCAAGGCTTAAGTGATTATTGAAACAGCTTTTGAGAATAGTTGGCTCAACTTGGAGAGGTGATTTAAGACTGAAAAATTAAACATTTTGCTGCTGTAGGGTATCTGCACCTAATCGTGAGAGATTTATCCCATATTTTAAGCTGATGTGGACACGAGGATGTGAATCAAGACAAAATGCTGTCGATGTGTATGTGAAATACGTGTGAGGAAACGAAGATGATCTGTTAATACCCCAATCCCTCCCTAAATGTGCTAGATCAGAGTTTATTTCTCTCCCTTGTGTGCTCGAGGAGGGGAGAAGGAGAAGGGGTGATAATAGTGTAGTTGTTTTGGTGGCTGCAGATTAGCCAGGGTGTCTGTTTGATTTTCTTTTTGCTGTGAATGAATGGATCTCTCTGTGCCTGGGCCCAGTAGCTGCAACAAGATGGCGTTTGCAGCAAGGCAGCTCTCATTTTTCAACTCCTCCTCACCCCAGCTTTGCCAAACTAGATCTTATTTCGTAATTGTGTTTTACATTTACTTTCTCGTTCTCTTCGCTTTCTTCTCTTCTGGGGTGGGGGTAGGGGGAGTATTTGGAAGATTGCTGCGAGAAATCTGTGGGTTTTATGGGTTTTTTTCTTAATTTTTGTGAGATAGGAACTAGGTGGGAGGAGTAAATAGTTTTATTGAAATGTTCACATAGGCTCTTAAATGAATAAAGGGGTGACACAATTTTCGTTTTTTACCTTGCAGTGTCTGCTTAACACCACCAAAAAACGTTGCTGGCTTTTATTAAGCCTGTTGCTAAAAGCCAGTTTTTAAATGTAGAGCACAAAGGCTGCTGGGCCGTGGGTCTCTGCTGGCCAGGTAACCATCAGATCAGAGGCTGTGCAGACAGGTGTCTTTGTGACACAAAAGAATCTCCTGTCTGCTTCAGAACACTCCCAATTCGTGCAGGGTTTAAGACTGCTGCTGACCCAGAATTACTGCCATCCTCTGGATAACTGTTCTTTTAATGGGCAGGAATAAGAAAGGCTTGGGGGATGTTAAAGCAGCTCTGTGTCTGAGTAGTCTGCTTCAAAACGACATTACAAATTTCTAAAGCCTTTTATGTGTGGTTTTTTTAGTAGCTTTTAAGAAAAATGGACTTTTGGTTTGGAACTCCTGTGATATTTCACTATAGTGCCAAACTCCTTAACTTTGGTAGCCTAAATAAAATAGCTTGGTTAATATTTGATATACTGGACTCAGGCTTAAAACAATATACTTCCCAGCAAGAAAAATAAGAAATGCTTGTTATGTCTCCTGTGTTCAAGTGACCTCCAAACCTTTGATAATATCAAACATTTTAGTACTGTTTATCTATTACTTAATGTATAATCAGTTGTTTGTTGGTTTATTGTAGTAACCCAGCTGTAGATCATGCAGAAGGAAGCTGGGAAGCAGCAGAGCTGATTTTCAGTTGAGGCTTGCAGTACTGTTTTGTTTTTTTAATTTAAAAAACAAAAGCAGAAATTATCTGAATGCATTTTACTTCTCTTGTGTTTTAAGAACATTTTTTTTTAAACTTAAGAATACTGTCCAAGAAAGTGTTCCATTTGATGTTAATGTCCTGTTAAACCTGAAATTACTTGTGCAATTTTTTTTTTTTTTTTTGTTGCTACTACTTTGGCCTTTTAGTACAGGATCAGAAAGGAGAGAGTGAAGTGAGATTCTGTTTTGGGTAAGATAAATTACATTTATCCTTGTTGAGTCCTTGCAGCTGCTAAGTCAGTACATAGCAGGCATCCTAGCATGAAATCTCTGACAACATGGTAAATTAAAATTCCACAGGAAACCTTAGCAGAACGGTTTTTTAAATCACCTCTGTGCCTCATGGAAATGTGGGGATGCTGTATTTGGACTTAATGAGAATTCTTGTGTAAGTAATTAATGAAGTTCTGCATAATCAGGGAGTGGATAGAATTTTGTGTAGCATTATTTTTAATATCATCCCAGCAGAAACACTCCCCAGCTGTTAAAAATTTTAAAATTCGAACCATTAAACTTAAAATTGACTTAAACTAAGAAAACCCAATGGGATTTCAAGGCTCTTTAATTATAGTGGAAATATATATTGTGTTTGTAGGATGCCTTTTCCTGAAATGAAGCAAGATGTTGGCTGCTCTGTGTAACTTCCTGGTGCTTTGGAGGCTTCGATTTGGTCATGTGGAAAACAACTAAACTGCTTCTTCTTAAATAGTAACTTAGTTATGATTTCTCAATCCCTGTGAAACCAGATGCCAATTCATCTGAAACTTTTGTTGTTTTTGTAGATTCCTACCAGGCCTGGAGCTGTGGTTGGGGATGTTAAGCAAGTGTTGGGTTCAGCTGGTTTTGTAGTTACTGCAATAAAAAAAATAAAAAATGGGAGTTGTTTGCGCTCTGTGAAAGCAGCGGTAGATTTGTCTCCTCCACACAGGGCTCAGCTCATGTTCTAGGCACTGAATTGGATTAAATTCTTACTGTCCATGGATTTTGCCTCTCAGCATTAGTGGATTGGTAATTGATATTCTCAATTTTAATATCCAGTTTTAGCCATATGGTACACCGTATTGTCTCAGCAATTGCATTCAGCGCTGCTTTCTTAGGAGCGATGGGAAATGGGAAATTTGGCATTCCAGTTGTTGAATTACCCTTAGGTGAGTTGGCCTTGGAGTCTCTTAATGCCTCTGGTCATGGCAGAATTTTAGATGGGGTCTTTTTTTTTCTTACAGGATTTTACTGGTTATGTGGGCAAAAAAAAATAACCTTGAAAGCAGCTTGCTTGCATTAATGAAATGTTTCTTAAGCATGTGACTGAAGATAAAGTGGGCATTTTTTGAAGGGAGTCTCTTGGTTGCTTCAAGTGCAGACTGAAAATGAAAAGAATACATACTCCATTCAAAATGGTTTTTTTCTCCCCACTGATAAAGTTGGAACTAGTATTAGCCAAGGTCATGATAAAAAACAAAAATACCCCCAAGCCCCTATGTTTCTATTTAACATAGTGTCTCAATTTATTATTTCTTCCCAGGGTGTCCAGTGTGCTGGGGATTTTGTGAGTGTGGATTTGTTTTTCACCAAACAGAAATGTATGCAGAATCCATAGATACTTGAGCCAACTGGTAGTTGAGCAGAACATTAAGAGGTTTTTAAAAGCTTTGAGCTGGCTATGAGCAGTACCTTTATTTGAGATGCCAAAATAATCAACGTAAATTACTGCGAAAGGCTTCCTAGTACAGAAATATGGACACTCCAAGATAGGTTTTGAGACAGAAGAACGCAATTTTGGTAAAATAGTAGAAGATTTCTGAGTAGAATGGAGATGGCTAGCCTTGGAATAGAAATCCACACTTAAAAATAATTTTGTGAACATAAAAATCAGATCTTCTTGGCCCCTTTTTTTTTAACAGCTGGCCTTCTAAAATGAGTTCTCTGCAATTAATATCTTGTAAGAGTATTCATTTGTATTAAATACAAACAAATTAATGTATGAATGCATTAATACTTGTCCACTGCATTTATTGCAGTGGTGTAGAATATATTATAATTTGTTATTCTGTTGAAATACAGTGGAATATTTCTGCCTGTCTGGAGGGTTTGAGTGAACTGGTTACAAGGGGGTGATGTTTGCCTTGCCCAGTATATTCTTAGAAATGCAGGAATTTTCTGTCTTGAACCCAGCTAGGGAGTAATGACAATATTCTTGGGTGCCATCTGGAAGCAGCCAAGATGTGGTGTCGCTTGCTATGTATATCTTACTCTCCCTTTTAGTGGGGGTGCTGGAATTAGATGCCTACATGGGAATTTTTTTATGTGTTAGCCAAAAAAAAATAAAAATACTTTCCTGGGGATGTTATGGAAGTGTAATTTGTAAGGAGCCATGGAAATAATAGCTTCTAAATTTTCTCCAGGATTTTTAGGATGCATCCAGGTGTTAGACATGGAGTTCCTTATTGATATTTGGGGGTGGACACAGGAATAAAGGCTTGAGAAAACAGTTCAAAAGCAAATGTTGAGATATTGCTGGATTTAAGTCTTGTTAAAATTTGATAAATTAACTCCAACAGGTTTAAAATTGGAATCCTTTGGAAGGTGTTGCAGACATTTTGAAGACCTGGCTTTGGGTTAATGGATATGTTCCCTCTGTCAGATATTCCCTGGTAATTAAGAATTGTTGAAAACAACGTATTTTTTTATCATGAAGGGAAGACCTGCAGGTATTTCTGCATTTAATGGGGATGAAGGGTTAAAATTTGCTCTTCCCTGTGCTGTGTCTCTTTTGGAATCCTAATAATGGATAAGTGAAAATGAGGCTGAAGAGCTGAGGAAGGTGATCTGAGGGAGCTTAAAGGAGACAAGCTCTAAGGTAATTGAAGGTGGTAAAGATAGGCTAAATCTTGGAGTTATTTTCACAGATTGTATTTAGAACTTGATGTGGGAAAAATTAGTAGCATATAATACAGTGAAGGGAAAGAGGCTGATTAAAAATCTAGTTGCCATTTTAATGGGAAATGTAATTCATTTCTGTAAGTAGTTTGCCTGAAACTGCTTCATTAAAAATAAGTATATTAATTTGAGGAGGTAGAATATCAGCTTGTCAAATCACTGCAATTTCTAAAGGTTCTCTGTTTAGAAAAACACATTCTAGATGTTATAAGGATTAATTGAGTTGTGTATAGTTAAATATTTTTTCTGTGTGTTCCTACCTTGATCTGAAGAAGGTTTGCCTACAATTTCATGCCAGTTATGTTTATCATGTTTTTTTCAGATGAGAATATTTTTGATGTCTTCTTGAAAACTGCAGTGATGCCTGCCAGCACTCCCCAAAAAAAGAAAATATTAATTATCTGTAATTAGATAGATTAGATAATTTTTTGTAGCTTTATGTAACGTGGTCCTATATTCAAAGCTATGTATAGATTTTTGTCACTATTTTAAGCTTGTTCTTTTTTTCCCCCAGCAAAGGGAAAGAAAAAAAAAAAGTAAAACCAAAATACTTCTCTCTGAAAACTCAGAGCTCCATCCAAACTCCTGCATGCTGTGTATGAAAGTAGGTTTAAGGAATATTTTATCAGTGCTGATTTGGTTCATCCCTTGACAAAATCAAACTGTGCTGGGGATGAGGGAATAAAGAAGAAATGTCAAGGCTTTCTGTATGACTTTGAGACAGGCAGCTGTGGGTGTTGGCCTTCACTGACAGGAAAGGGATGCCTTGTCTTCTGTTCCTTGTTTTGTCTTCTGTTACAGTAACCTTAATTACAGCAGCTGATGCCAGTTATTTTCTTTCTTAAAGAAAAAGAGTTTCTGCTGAACTGTTCATTCTGTACATCTCGATTTTCTTACATCTCGATTTTTCTCGCTGCATTTCTGCCTTTTTTGCTGGGTTAGATGCAGGGAACCATCTTAAAAGTCTTCTCAGGCACATGTGCTTTGTGTTTATCCTGCCATTTCAGGATTTGCTAAAATCTGTCAATAAATAGAGGTTATCTAAAATTACTTGCAAACCCATGAAGTTATTTGACAAGCTGAGTGGGTTTTGTTTTATTTTTGTGAAACGTTGAAATTTCCAACACTGATCTGACAGAAGAATCTTTATTTGTGCTCCTCAAAATTGGAGTTGAATTCTATGGATACAGAAATACACATATCCAGTATTAATGGGGTGTTCCTCACTGTAAGGACTTTCTGACAGGCACATCTGTGCTAACATGGGATGTTTTCCCAGATTTCTTTTCCTGGGGCTGACTGGGCAGGATGTTGAGCTTACAGATGTTGTTGGAGATCACATGTCCCGTCCAGATGTGCCTTGCAAGCTTGGGGTGTTGCTGCCCTTCTGTAATCTGGGAAACGTGGAACTGGAGAAATTAAATCTCTTACATCACACAAAACACACTGTATTCAGTCCAACTGTTTGGAGTTTTGTATTTGAAGGATTTACCAAAACAGATGAGGCATGGGAGGTGGCTCAAAGCTCCAAGGTTAAAACCATAGAGAGGATGACATAAATGTGACTTTTAAGATCTCAGCATCAACAAAAAAGTCAGTGCTTGGTTATCTTCAGTGGTAAAATTTGTTAAGGCCAGGCAGAAATGATCATTCTGTTCACAGCACTGATCAGAAATCTCTGAACTTATTTCTTAGCTTGAAATGTGTGAAATACTGATATTTTTCAGTAAGATCTTTGTGGTGAAACCCAGTGCAGAAGATCTGGTTTAGTCATACGTGTCCTGTTGAACTTGATACATCTTGGTTAACACCAAGTGGTTCAAGGTATGCGTTCAATGTAACAATGCTTGAATCTCAAAATTAGAAACTCAACTTAGGTTTCAGTATCTAAAATATATTAAAGAGTTATAATGGTGAAGTACAAAATTTGCTACATTTTGTTTCTGGTAAATGGAACAGATGTAACAGAGCTAAACAGAGCAGACCTAGGCCTGCATGAAGATACTGAGAAGAAATCTTTATGCCCCTCTTGCATTTTATCATTTTGGCTCCCAAAGCTCTGGGGTTTTGTTGTTTTTCAGATAGCCCAACAAACGTGTTGGGAGGCTGGTGTGGTAATTTTCTCCATTTGTCTAGAAAAACAAAGTAGATGTGATAGTCTGCTGAAACCTTTGGTGCCTGAAATAAGCTGATACTGTGCTAATTAAGGAGCTGTCTTTGTTGGAACATATGTTTGATATTGCTGCTGCAGGTTCTCTGTGAAGTGGCAGGGCTCTGAAGATAGGCTGCTGTCTGTGTAACAAAGGTGGTGTCTGTACAAAGATCAGGAACGGGCTCTTGATGCTCGTGGCAGTTTAATTGTGCTGCAGGTTACCAAGTCCTGCATTTCACTGCAGCTGTCAGATTTTATCTGGCCTCTGCCTGAAAACTCACTGTGCAAGTTCCTTGCTGAAAATGCTGGCTAGTACTCCCAGAAAATAGGACTGAGCAGGAGACATTTAACAAATTTAAATCTTGACAAAGTAGCAGGGTCTTCAGTAGATGCCTGAGGTGTTGGGGAAGTGGCTTTGTGTGTGGGGAAACTCAAATATAAACACTTGGAACAGTGAAGTCAAATTGGTTGATTCGACTTAAATTCTTCCTTTCTTCTTCTTCTGAGCATGGACAGTAGATGAAGTGTCAGCATTTCAGGAAGTTCTGAAGTTCAGCATTTGAGGAAGTGCTGTGGATTATCCTGGAGTTGCTCACTGCTGCTCTGGGGTGGGGGAGCCTGTGCAGGCATTGCTCTGGGCACAGCAGAGCACTCAGCAGCCCCAAACAGGCACCCAGTGCTCATCCAGAGGGGCTGTGCTGAGGCTCCAGGGTCAGAGCTCCCTCAGGAGCTCCTGTGCTCAACCAGCCTTACCTGCCTGCTGCTTTGGCACCACTTTGCAGGTAATTTTTTTCCATAAAGTAAGTGGGACTGTCTTTTGATATTTTCCATCTTGTCTTTTCTCATTAAATTCTCTGGTGTTACTTTATTTTTTTTTTTCTATTCATCATGTTTCCTGTATATTTTGATCACCTAACAAGATAGATACCATCTCCAGGAATGCAACTGATACTTAATGATTACTGCCAGAATTTTTCAGAGAGTTAATGCAGATCCTTTGGGAAGAGGAATGTCCAAGGGTGAAAGCTGAGTATTTCCTGCTGTACCTTTGTGCTGTGATCCTGGCCCTGGGCTGTGCTCTCCTATCAGCACTGAGCATTGTTGCCTTGTGTGTTCCCAAGCACCACTTCTCTCTCAGTCTAATGGATTCAAGGTCTCCTGTGTTACTCGACTTTTCAGGCTCAGCCTTGCTTTTCTCGTTCTTCTGTACCTTATTTTGTACAAACAGTACATATCAAAACACAGCAATTGGGAGAAATCAATGAGCTACTCAAAGCTGCACATTGATTAGAGATGGGGCATGTTGATTTTGGGGCTAGAGAACGAAGTATTAATCTATTTTGGGTGAAAAGATGAGAGAAATTCCATATTTTAATCTCTGGTGAGTATCTCATAACTGCTATATGCATCTAATGTATTTTGTTGATTTTTTAAGGCTCACTGAAATGATTCTTATCTTCAGAGTGATGCTGGAGAGCAGCTGTTTTTCATGGCATAGCTAAACTTACTCGAACAGGGCTCTGTTAATCTCTTACTGAAGATCACTGTGCTGTTTGAACACTAAATTCTTATTTCAGTGAATTAAATGTATTCTGTTTTTTTGCTGGGGCTTGGATAAAGATCTTTTACACGGTTGTAAGGAATGAATATTTTGCTTTTAGCTGATCTCTGAGGCTTTGTACAGTCTGTGTAGCAGAGGCACAAAGGAGCAGATGGTTTGTTCCAATGTCTTAACTCCCCTATTTTTGTTGGGGCAGATGTGACAGCAGCTGTGGTGAGAAGGTAGTTATCAACTCACGTCCAGCCTGCCTTCAAGAGGGGCTTACTTTTGTTGTTTCTCTTGCATTTTTCCTTATTATTATTTTTACTTTATAAAAGCTTAATCCAGTAAAAGCTTGCTTGCTTTCTCTGAGTCGTTGCAAGGCAGAGCAGGAAGAAGAATCCCTGGTTTCTGAAGTGCTCTCTGAGGATTTGATCCTGACAGTGAAAGGCATTTTGGGTGGAACCCTTTGATCCGTCTGGAGAAGCACAATTGAGATTTGCTAGAATCTGGACTGGAAACACAATGTGTTTCTCATTAGTGTTTCTCATTAGTGTTCTGAGGGCCTTGGTGCAGTGAGACATGGCAGCATGTGAGCTGCTCAGCCCGTGCCTGCTGCTCACATCAGGGAAATGCTTTTCACAAGCAAAGATCACTTTAGAGCTGTAAATCTCCCTTGGATCAAGAGCAGAGATGTCCCAATTTGACTGGCTCTTCCTCCTTGTTTTTTAGTGGTTTTACTTTTAAGGATGTCAAAAGTAGAGTTGCTAAGTGTGGCTTTCTGGAAGTTGGTTGTATTTTTTCAAAGGGTGTAGACAGGAAGCAGTTGATTCTCCTTTGACTCAGTTGACTCTTTATTAGCTGGCATATGTAGAACAAAATGGATGATTCAGCTCCTGTTGATAAAATAGCAAGAGCTGAAATTTATGGAAATACAAAATGCAATAATGGGGATTTCTGCTGATTTTCTGTGCTTATGCAGGCACAGAGTCTTACTGATTTGTTTTTTGTGTTAGTATTTTTCATGTCTATTCTGCTATTTTTGTTTCTGGGTGGGTTTTTTTTTGTGTTGTAAATAAGTGATCACATAGCCCATTTCCTCCTCTAATGTAATAAATATTGTAGTGAAGATCTTAATGTACCTGCTGATGTCCCTGTGATGGCAATATCTGAAGCAGCACATGATTTTTAACAAGGTGAAGATCATTCCAAGACAGATGTTTCAGCAAGCAGAGCTGAGAGAAATCCCATCCAGCCTTTTGGAACCTACACTTTAATCCCTGACAGGGCAGCTGATCCACTTGATGGATTTCATTGTAATCTTCAGGATTTTGGTCACAGGAGGTGTCTCTGCCAGGTTTTCCATCTCCCCATTCATTTATTTGCCTGGGAATTCAGTGCAGAGTGATCCAGTCACACTCTGGGCTCTCCTCAGCACCTACTGGGAAATATTTGGGGGAGAGCTTGAGCAGAACATCATCCTGAGAGAGAAACCCATCAATTCTTTGTGAGGGCTTCTGAGCATTTTTAAATCACAGAAAATGAACTGAAGACTGTTTGAAAATTGGCTTACCCAGAAGTGACTTTTAAAAGACAATATTTGGATACTTAATGGGAATTCTCAAGAATTAAGTTTCTTAATAGGATTGCAATTTACTATAAGCATGTTCTTAAAGCATGGATTAAAAACTCGTTTTGATACCTGGACAAACATGGTTTTAATTGACTTCTATTAAAAAGAAACAGGTTTAGGAATTTAAGCATGTGAAGTGTTTTCATTTGCTGTGTAATGGTTCTGTGAACTTCTACAGCTGTGTACTTCCATTTCTGGCTTCCAGGAGAAAATGTTTTCTGTATAGCTTGGATTGTGAGCTCCCCAAACCTACAGATTCAGCTGATAGACGTGAGAGATCACACATTTTATCAAAAGATAATATCCTGATACCGTGCCATTACTTGGTAATATCACAGGAACATTGCAGTCTTACTTTAATTATTAATTATTAAAGCAAGACTGCAATATTCCTGTGGTGCCCTGCTTAGGTAAACACAGATCCTGGTGGCTTTGCAAAGGAAGTGAAAATATCAGTTAAAAGTGGAGGTTCATGCTAAAAGAGTTGAAGGAAGCAATGAGAAGTGACACTTGAAGTCAGAACCAACAGTTCAGTTACTTCAAGGCTCTGCAGGTAGAAACATCTGGTAATAAATGCTTAGTCATTTCTCTGTTGGTTAATTAATAGTAATGAATCCTCCTTCAGTGCTGCCTGTGTTTTGTTTGTCAGGCTGAAGGGAGATGTCTGGCAGTGTGTGACAGCAAAATTGCTTGGGTTTGGATAAGGGGATACTTCAGGAAGTGACAATTTTCAGTGACTTCTTTAGATAAATGCAGCTAGAAATTTATGCATGAGCAGATTCTAAGTTTTTATTTACTTAGGTTTTGGGATTTTTTTTTTCCCCATTCTTTTAAAATGGTGAGATCAGGAAAGAAGTCAAAAACATCACTGACTAGTTGGATAAAATTGATGAGGTTATCTATAAACTCTTGCTCTTCAGAAGTATTAACTACATAGAAATAAATTGGAGTAAAACCTAGAATACTGGCTTATTGTGATTTAATAAATACAACTTTGTTGAAAACTTACACTAAATACCAGTAATATTTGTTCTTAAAATAAGTTAACTTTCCATGCCTGCTTCTTATCAGGAAGTGTAAAAATGCTCTTAAATGGGAATTTCTTTGAGAGGAAGACAGAAAAGATGTAGTTAGGAAATGTTTGGGCTTGGCTCACTAAAGTACCAGGAGTTATTAATAGTCATGAACTACTTCAAAGCTCTCTTAAGACCCTTCTTTTTAAAAAGTGTTATTTTAAGCATTTGGCTTTAGGCATCTGTTAAACTTGTAATATCAGTTCTTTTTAGTTTTTTTACAGCAATTCTCTGCTCTACCTAGAATATTGAGTTGTGGGTTTTTTTTTGTTTTTTTAAATAACACACATGGCTTCCAGATGCATTTAGAAGGGATTAATGAAATGACCTGTTACAGTCCAGATTTTTTTATGCTTAAATATTACATCAGTATGATTCTTTTTTGAAATGTAGGTCATGGGATTAACATCAGGAAATGTGAGTATTTTGGCAACATGGGATTGCGTCTGCCATGAAAACAGCAGGAGTTTGTGCAGTGGTGGTGGCAGGAGGAGACACAGCAGAGCTGGATACTGCAGTCATGTGTCCTGCCATGATCTTTGCATTGTTGTCTGCTTGTTTAGGCTGCTATTTTGAGAATGTGGTAAACTATCCAAAAGGTTGATTTTTCAAGTACTTGTTAAACAGAGGGAGGGACGATTCCTTGGAAAATGAAGGCATGCAGGAGCTGATGGATTATGCATGATGAGCATTTTGGTGACTTTCAGTAGGTGTTGTGTTCCTGTGTGGTAACAACCTCTGGCATATTGAGGAATTTGAACATTGAAGTTTAACTTTTATGGTGAATTATTCATATTCAGGAGCAGTTTTGGAGGAGACAAAAATGCACTGTTCCTCTGAGACAGTGGTTCCAATTTGGGACTTTGAATGTGAAAGAGCTGTGCTGAATTTGGGTTTTGCAAGGTCTTTCAAGGTTTCTAGATTTGATAATATTTTGTTTCTTTCTTCTTTTATTTCAGAAAATTAAAGGTTTAATTTTTTTTTTTCCTGAACAGTAGCGGTGGATGGGTTTGTTCTGGGTTTTTTGTTATTTTCCTGGGGGTTTGGAGTCTGAAGTGGCAGACTGAAGCAGTGAGGCACTTGAGGGTGGCAGTTTGGTGGAGGCTGGGCCATGCAGGTCTGTTCTGCCTGGTTTTTCCTGTTGGATGTGCTGTTCTGTGTGAATGAAGTTACAGGATGAAGGAAGGACCCTAGAGTTGACCTTTATTCTTTAGCCAACAATTTTCCTGTGCTCTGTGCAGCAAGGAGAATGTTTTTTATTCCTGATGTGGTCTTGTAGATCCATCGAGCTGAGTAGAAAACGTGCACAAATTTCTTCAGGAGGAAAGCATTTCTAGAGTTCTTCTGCTTGAAACAAAACACACAAAAGCTCTAAAACTCTCAACATCAGTGGCTCTAGAAATGGAACCTGCCATTCCTTATTGAGCTATAGGTAATAGTGAAGCACTGATGAAATCAGGTTGTTGAGTTGCAGCTATTTTTAGCTTGTGCAATTATCATTTTCCTCACACACTGTATTGAGAATGGAAATTTGTGAGCTCTCCAGCCAATGTGGCTGCTGCAAGATGAGCATTAACACTGATGGACCTGTTGCTTGTTTTGTGTGTACTTCCCACTAATATATGGAAAAATGTCTACTGAGCACAGCTCAGCTTCAGCTGGGAACTTGGCAATTCTTCAGCACAAGAAGCAGCCAATACCTCCCACAGAAACATTCAGCTGTGCTGGCCTTGCACGACACAAATGCTTTCAGGAAGTTTTTGAAGGAGTTCTACAATCTCCTCTTGTCCCTAGCAGGGTGAGAACTCTTTGGCAAACCTGTTGGGAGGGTGCTGCTTGCTTTTCAAAGTTTGTGTGCTCTGAAATGCCACATGTGGGAGATGCTTCCCAGAAGGGAGACTGAATAAAGGAGGAGTTGTGTCCTTTTGCTCCAGAGTGTTTAGATTTGTGAATTTGTTATTATTAGGTTGTAATTCAAAGCTGCCCTTGGAGGAGGGGACAGCAAAGACTTGGCTTTCTGGACTCCAGCTCAAGGAAATTCTGAGCTGGAATTAACTGCTGGAGGGGCACATGCAGATCCCAAAACATCATTTGAGCTTCCAGCTGTCTGCTTGAGCACTGGAAGTTGATAGGACCAAGTCATTAAACTGAGGATGGGCTTTGTTTGGGAGTTTTTTGTGTACAGAACAATCCTAAAAGTTTGAATTTGAGACTTAATTACTGTTGCCTGGTGGCACATTGGAATTTCGTGATGCTGGCAGTGATTTGGCAAGGTGGTGTAATCTCTTGGGCATCCAGCTACTGTTGTGTGATAATAATCAGCTGTGCAGACTGTAAGAAATGATTTTAATAAACTAACCTGCAATTGCTGGTTGCACAGCCATTATCTCTGCCTCGCAGATGATATATTACAGTGCTGATGATGTTGGGACCTGAACAAGAGCATCTGCAGGCTAAATTAGGAGCTACCTGCCTCCATCCAGCCATCCCTGCTGGCTCTGGGGTGCTCTTCACAGGGATGCAGAGCAGCAGAGTAACTTCACTTGAAATTACTACTTTATCTTAATAGTGATACTGAGGTTTGCTAGTAGGGTTTTAGATGGTTTGAGGGGTTTTTTTGGTTTTTTCTTTCCCCACCAGTGAAGTTATTTTAGTTTGAGTGCCTTGAATGAAACAACCCTATGTGCCACTCTTGCAGCAGGATGTGTTATGCAAGACATTTTTAAGATTCACGTGGTGTAATGGTCATGAAAATCAGTTTTTTCTAGTCTTGCTTGGGATCCACGTTAAACTGTGTTGATAAAGCCACTCAAATACCTGTGTACACATTGATGACATCCCCCACTGAACACATCTCCATCTTCTTACAGCAGAGAAAACTACTGGGAATCCTGGCAAATCTCATCCAGGGTTTGAGGCAGATCCTCTGATGCCTGGCCCCACATCATTGGGAATGAATTAAATCCTAAAATGCCTTTGCAGCAATTCAGGTACCAGCCTTGGCATCTGGTCAGTGTGTGTGTAAAGCAGTCTTGAGAAGGTTGGAATTAACACCCAGAATATTTCAGTTTGAAGTCTCTTACTGAATCCATAGGTCAGGAGAAAAACGTGTTTATGCTGGAATGGCTTTGGAGTGAGTGTTTAATCTGCTTAGGAAGCTGCTTTGTTTTGATGTTAAAATATTTCAAAATGCTTTCCACACTCTTCCTTTTCTTCTCTGCTTTCCCCAGCCTCATGAAAAAAGCTGTGGTGTCTTCTGCAGAAATCTTCATATGTAGACTTGTACCTGGAATATGCTGGAGCTGAGATAAATTTTTAGGCTGGGTTATCAGCTCAGGGTAACTGCTTCAGTAACCATAAAGAAAAAAGGATACTGGGCTGGCAGCAGTCAGTGAGGGAAAGCTTTACCCAGAAATGATGACACTTTTGACATTTGGAGCTACTTTCCTCTTTTTGATCCCAAAAGGCTGAGCTGTTCTTCCCTTGGAGCAGGAGGCAGTGGGCATGTGGGGACACTGGGAACACCAGCCCTGTGTGGGGCTGGCTCTCCTCCAGGTGCTCTGGTCTGATGGTTTAACCACTTGAACCACGCTTTGAGTGTTCTGTGGAACTTTTTGTTCTCTGCTGTTTTTGCAAGCCCGGTTTTTGGTGTCAAGGACCTGCAGCTCTGGGCTCAGCAGGGCTGGCAGGGCAGCTTGTGGAGCTCCTTACAAGAACTCTTTGCTGAGCCAGTGCTGCGGTGCAGGCAATGAACTGGCCTCTAATTTTCATGTTGCTTTTACCAGGCTACATTTTAACTAAAAATGGAAGCTTGTGGCAATGCAGATCTTTTTTTCATGAGTAGCTTGTCTGCTTTTGTTCTTAAATGAGCTCCATCTTTAAGGTAGAATTGAAAATATCTCCGTTGCCAGGACTGCGTTCTGCAATGCTTTCAGCGTCCTCGAGTAGGAACTTAACCCTTTGAAAAATAAACTCAACTCCTGTGGAAAAGTTTGCTGTTATGCTTCCTTCCTCTTCTTTCAGGCTGGTTAAAGTGGCTTTTTTGTTGTTTTGTTTTTGTTTTTCTTTTTTTGCAGAAGGCATATGAAATCTGCAACACCTCTCCTGCATTAATGAGGGTGCAGCACAGGACAATAATGGTGTGTGTTTTGGCCTTTGCTGTTGTGTATTCTTTGTGCTGTTAGTGTGCCAGCATAAATTTACTTGTTTACATTTCAGGTAATTCTTTCAGAATTTCATTAGATTTTGTTATCTCTGTAGTGGGGGCAGATTTTTTTTCCTGTCAGGACTTCTGAAAGTTACCTGGAGTTGCTCTGTTTTCAGAACTTGAAATGGTCATGTCATGTTTTTGTGTCTGAGGGATGGAGTTCAGCCTCTGAGTGTGAGTTACTGTTCATGTCCCAAAATGTGTTGTTCTGGCAGTAACAAACAAAACTGCTTACACCGTGAGAGTTTCATAATCACAGCATTAAAATGTTTATCTATAAATGAGCTTGGGTGAGGATGATCCATATCCTAAGTAGCTTAACCTCCATACCAGACACTGAAGTGGTTTGTAAATTCTCCAGCTAGTGGTGAACTGGAAAATCAGAAAAACTCATTTTATGTGAGATTTCAGCTGGGAGTGTGTGGAGTTTTAGGCTGGCTTTCTGATTTAAGGTCATTTTGCTTCAATACCTTCTTGCTTTGTGCTCTGAATCCTCTCCCCTGTCCTGACTCTGAACGCTGAGGGGTCCACAGGCATCACCCTTGTCTTGGTGTGTGACAGAACCACATCCAGATGTTTGGGATGCAGAAGTGCTTGTCAGTGTTTCACATCTTGGGGTGAACTAAAATACTGCTTTGTGCTGCCAGGGGAAAAAAAAACGGATGCAAAATTTCTTTTATTTCCCCCTTGCTGCAAAGGCAGTTTGTTAAAGCAGTGCAGTCCAGACTGAGTGTGCGTTACTGAATGTGTCAATTCTTTTTGTACTTTCTGGTTTCATTTGTGATTTGAAGTTGTAGCTCTGCTAGGAGAGCGGTGTGCTCTCACTTGAGCTCGTTAGTAGGAGGTTTATGTAACTTCTGATAAAATAGATGGCTTGATATTTAACTGTGCTTAGAAGGCAAATGTAGCTCAGGGACAGCATTGAGCAGAAATAATTCCAGTGTGTTGAAAATGCCGATTTTGGGGAGGGTGGCACTTTGTACTATGAGTGAGACTGAATTTTCTTCTAATCCTAAATTCTCTAATAACATGGACTTCTCTATCACTAGGGCAGGAGAATGATCTCAGGATTGCAAGAGTTTTTTGGGAAAAAGTCAAAATGAGCTTCGTGACACGAGCCTGTCCTTTGGTTGTGTTACAGTTTATAAAACTGTGCCCATTTCTTCATGAAGGCAGCTAACAGAAATAGTCTGCACTTTGATACTAGTTGAATTTCTGTTAATTTGTTGAGAAATTGGTGCTCTTTTATGATAATTACATTAATTGTGGTTCTGGTGTCTTTTGTTTTTTTTTTCTTTCCAGAATTTACATGTTTGACAGCAGAAGTTGGCTTTCTACTGTAGTGAGAGAAAATGTAAGTAGAGAAAAAATAGATTTTTTTTTTTCCTAGTCCTTGAGAAACATCCTATTTTTAAAAAGAAGTTAATTCAGATTTTTGCCTGTTAATCTGTGCAAGCCTAAAGTAGCTGTTTTCTCCTTTAGCCATGTGTATTCTTGTGTCAACAGGAAGGATTTTAAAATGGCCAGGAAACCTGCTAAATAATAGATGTTAGTGCCTGCCTCTGTCAGAGAGGGAACTGGCAAAGCAGAGGGAGACCGCAGATGAAACTGTTTCATCTCAGTGGGGCAGGGAACTGTAATAAATAAAATGATGAGAATAGTCATTCTCTCATGAATGAAAAATTACTTCTCCACCATGTTTGACAAAAGAAGGCCAAATTTCTTTTGAGCAAAGTGGCTCTTGTCAGAATGTTCTTTTCAACGTGTCAGTGTTATTTAAACAGAACCTAAAAGTTTCAGAGTTTATATTCTGTGTAATTGTAATTATTACTGTTGTAAAATCTTCATTACCTTCCAGATTTTAACTTGAATGTCTGTGAGGAACATTGCTAATTGGCCAAGTATTTGCTGAGTTAAATCAGATAATTTCAATTACTGGATATTTAGCTGTTTTTCAGAAGGCAGGCACAGGATTTATTCCTCTGCCTTTATCTCCCTCTGCATCCAAAGGGACCTTGAATTTTTTCTTTCAATTTTAGTTTATATAAATGACAGAGAACACATCAAATTTGTTCCACAAGCAATTCTGATCTCATTGCATTTCCTGCTGAATAAAAGAAAAAAAACCCAAGAAATGCATCTCTGCTCCTGAAAACAAAAAGAACCCTCAGCTTTTCAAAGGCAGTGTGACGTGAGCTCACTGTAACTAACAGTGAGTTGAGGATAATTCCTTTGTCATTGTGAAAACGTCCAAGCTGCTGTGCATGTTGCTAATAGGATTTGTGGTATCTGCTAGATTAGCGCAGCTTCATTTAATCAGATGACCTGCTCTGGGACTGTCTGCTGGCAGCTCCTTGTTAGGGCTGGCAAGTTTGGGCTCTGTTTTTGCAAATATTTTGCTTTTCATCCATGTTGGAGTGATGGGTATTGACAGGAAAGAGGTTGAGGGAACAAACGTCAGGCAACTTGTTCTTAAAAAAAAAAATGGATTTGCTAAACCCCCTTAGAAAGTAAAATATGAACAATTTAGCTTTAAACCCTCTGTGTTAGCAGACTTTGCATCCACAGATGGGTGGGATTGTGTTAGGTTTTGATAGCAGTAATGTCTGCTAAAAATATCTTGTGGCAAGCAAAGTTTGACCAGCAAAGGATAGAAATTCTAAATATTTGACTTAATGATAGCTGTGATTTCAAATGTGGGGTTTTTTCTTTTAATCTGCAGAGATGATTCTCAGGACAGGGAGAGGGTGGAAGACTCCATCTTTTTTTTTTAAATGGGAATGATGTAAGAAAGTGAAATAAAGAATTCTTTAGTAAGCTTCATTGCTTACTAAATTCTTAGTATGAAGAACACAATTCTTCATTGCTGTTGCCAGCAGAGGAATTTCAGAGAGGAATAATATTTAACAGAGGAATCTATGTTTGAATGAGTTGTGTTCAGCTCTCAAGCATCAGGCTACAAAGGAATGTGAGGGTGTTAATGAGACCTTGGTTTCAGTAACTGGATTTAATTGGATAAACAGTTTGAGCTGTGGAAAGGACACTGGAGTTGTTACAATGAAATGAGAATTTGAGTCCTTCCTCAAGCTTTGAATTTTTCTGCCACTCTTCTCTGAGCAGTGAGTGAATAATTCTTATTCTTTAAATAAGAATTAGTCCACTGGGATCCTGAGTATATCTCCATTTGCAGGAAGCACATGGAGGTTCTGTAAAGCTTCCTGGCAGTTTAAAAATGTAGTGCAAAGCTGTTGGACACACATAATTCCTCTGTTACACAGGAATAGAGCTCATGTCAGAGAAAAGCAAACCCTGAGCTGTTCCTTTGACATAAATGAAGTGATAAATCCTTTTGACACAGCTGAATTGTGAGGTTTTGTCCTATGTGCAAAGCAACAAATCAGGCAGAGTCGGTTTTGCTGTGTGGGAAACAGGAACAAAGTGACTCTTCCATGAGTACCTTGGGTCATCTGGAGGAGTGGGGAATACTGAAGTGCACAGATTGTTATCCAGCACAGGAGAATTACCCACAAGGTGTACTGGTCAACAGGATTAGGGGGAAATAAGCTTAGAGCAGAGACACTTAAGCACTTCAGCCCTTGGGGAGGTCTGGAGGGAGTTGGGGAAAGTGAATGTGTTATTGCTGAGGAGCTGCCTTCAGGGACACACTCCCATATTCCAACAAAGTGAGGTAAGCAGGGGTTGGGTTCCTTCCTATTTCTGCACAGCTCTGGGGATGGTTTGGGAAAAAGGAGTGTGGAACTTGAATGACTTTTTTCCTTGAGGTTTGCTTGCTTTGGAAATGCAGTAACTTCTTTCAAAAGTCCAGAAATAGGAAAATCATCTGCATCAAGCTTACAGATAATTCTAGAAACCTTCCTGTAAAAGAGGGTTAAATGCCTTTAGAGCATGCCAGGAAATAAAAATCTATTTTATGATACTCACTTGTGATGAGCAGAGACTGTTCAATATATGATCCATGTCTGTAATAGAAATAAATCTTTATAAAATTTCCCATGTATCAGAGTGAGAAGAGATAAAAGCATTTCCCCCATAGGTTCTTATGATCTTACCTGATGTTCTTAGTCTTTTAAAGCTACATTTTTTAATGCAAGGCTACTAAGCTCTGATTTACAGTATAGCTAAAGAGGACATGGGAGGCTGGAACCCTTTTTTTCTTCCCACGGATCTCATATTTCTACCATAAATTCAATTGTCTAAAACATAGCATAAAAGAAATAGTGGAGCAGCCAAGCTGATTTGCTGTTTGTCCCATAAATTTTACAGTTTCCTTCAGAGAACTCCTATATTTTAATGCCCTTGGCTGCTGCAGGGTTGTCATTTCCTGAGTGAGGGAGTTCAGTCGTGCTGGCAGGAATTAGCACTTCCTGTTGATGTCGAAACAACAAAGAGCACAAAGAGAATGTGGAAATGTGCTTTAAACAATTCCTATGGATGCTGACAGAAAGGCAGTGCAGAGTTTGGAGTTGCTTGGAATGCACAGGGGCTAAGCTGGGATTCTCAAAGTGGATCTATATTCAAGATGGCAACTTGAAAATGAATTTTCTTAATATGACTTTTTTCCTGGGATAAGGGTTCATCTCCTTAGGCCTCTCCCTGTTCCATGTAAAGAAGCTTTGTTTCATTTAAATGCAGGAGAATTCTCATAGTGCTCAAATGCTGCAGAAATAAATGGCTGCTATTTTAAGGAGAACATATCTGCTCTGACTGATGGGAGATTATTCCTCCTATTGTATTTTTAAATAAAGCTGCATGTAAAATCTTCAGTAGTTCCTTGTACCTGTAGCTGGAATTCTTGGTGTCCTGAGTCATCAGAGAGTTGCTTTGACTTTGGGCAGAACACAAAGTTTTGGAATTTCTTACTCTGAAATAGGAATGATACCATCTCTAAATTCTTTGTCTGGAGTGGTCAGTGTCTGCTTAGTAGGAAATGGTCTCATTTATTAACTCAGAGAATGGCAGAACTGGATATGAAGGAGCAGAAAGATCTGAAAAAATGCAGTTTATTCTTAATTAACTCCTTTGTGACAGGAGCAGTGCATTAGTGTTTCACCAGGTGTATGAACTGCCCAGGAGCTGCAGACGTGCTCAGGATCCCGACAGATACCCACAGAGTTTGTCTGCCAAAACATCTTGAGAAACAAAAGAGCATTCAGAAGAAAAGCAGGATAATGAAACCCGCAGGATGGGTTTTGTCTTAGCTGGATTTTGGGCTGAGCTGAACAAGCAATCTTAAAGGGGCTTAGAGATGACCCTGGAAGCAGAAGGGAGAAGGAAGGAGACCCAGTTTCACAGTGAAGTGAAAGGGCCTTGAAGTTGTGTGAGGGGAGGTTTTGGGAGAGAAGCCAACTGAAATTCCTTTTCTAAGACACTGTGGGTTTCAGGGAAGAGGAAAAAAATGGTAAATGATGCTGTGACAAGATCTGGCATCTGTTCCTGGAGGTTTTCAGTTTGGAATAACTACTGTGGAGAGAGCTTCAGCCTAAGTCTGGCTATGGGGGATAGAAATATTTAGGGTATAATAAAGTCTAAACTATTTTGCAGCTTCTTTGAACAGTTATATTTGTTCTACTGCTCTAATTTACCTTGACAGTATGTTCTCTGTTATTGTGACTGCATAAAAATTTGGAAGTTATCCTCATCTTTCTCCTTGGGAAGGGCTTTAAGAGGGAAACAAACCCCATATGCTTGCAAAGATAAATAAGCTGATTAAATCTTAACAGAATAATATGTAAAGCTGCTAGCAAAGCATTTCCTTTATTTAATAGTAAAGGGTCAATTCTAGCTAATAAAAACGTTCTAAAATCCACACTATCAGTGTTAATTTATAAACTCCAGGTGTTCTGTGTAGTATTTGAAATTAGAACCAATTATCTTGTTCTGCAATAAAAGGGAAAATTCATCAGCATGTTTCTTCATCTTCTATTGCCATCAAGCTGCAGAGATTTTACAGCAAAAAAGTTTAGGAACAGCTGAGTTGGAGATGTGGAATGCTGGAGAAAATGCCAACAGCATCTTTCTGGAGAAGAGACTTTTAAAACTTAAGTTTTAGTTTTTACATTTAATAGGAAATATCCCTGTGGTTGTGATATTGGGAAATATCACCCAATAGTTGAGCAACTCTATAGGCAGAAGCTGAAGTTGTTTCGGTGGTTGATGTTTCACAGAGCCTCTGTCTTGCTGACTTTATAAAATATATATAATATATAAAATATATATAATTTGGTACCTATGGATACTGGGAAGACAGAGGCTTAGAGGAAAGTGTCTGGCTGTGGTTTGTCAAACTCCTGCCCTCAACCCAGCAAAAAAAAAACAAAAAAAAACCAGTTTTACTCTTGACAACATGTTCATGTTACAATCAGCTCTGGGTCTCAGACACTTATTTATCAAATAAAACCCTGAATATTTGTGAGTGATCTCCTTTTCTCCAGCTAGCAGAACAATGTTTTTCATAACCTTGATGTTGCAGAGAGTTCTTACAGCATTTTGCAGGTGCTTGTGTCAGTGTAAATCCTTTTTCTTTACTGGGACAATTCCTTACTCTGGTCTGAAGAGCTGCAGGGAAATTCTGACTTCATGCCTAAAATTGGTGTTACCTGCTTACTCACTCTGGGGCAACTTGAATTTATACAAAAATGAATCAGAAACATTCTAATGAAAAAAAAAAGAAAAATGTAGGAGGTCTGGAGGAGAGAAAAAGTCCAAATTATATTTTATTTCCTATGGCTGGAAGCAAATCACATCCATTTGTGACAACACCTTACACCGAGGAGATTTCGGACACATTTTCACCTGCATTCCTGTGTTGATAAATCAATCTGCCTTTTTTTTTTCCCCAAGCTTGAAGTGATTGAAAGGACTTGACTTGTAATTTCAAACTGCCTTCTAATTCTGCTGCTTCTGCCCTGTCTTTCAGATTTCCGGTTGTTTCAGAGGTGGCAGTGGAGCACACCTTTAGCACAGGAAAATGAGCGAGCTTGACCAGTTACGCCAGGAGGCCGAGCAACTGAAAAACCAAATCAGAGTATGTATTGTGTGTCCTGAGGACAGAAATGATACCTTAAATGTTCCCCCCAATGCCAGAGTTAATGTAGGAAGGGCAAGCACATATTATGACTGCTTTAGAAAATGATTTTTTTGGTCTTTTATATTGTTTGGGAAATAACAGTTGCAGAAGCGATGCACAAAATTGCTGGTGGAAATGAATGTTTACTGAAGTTTGTCTGAGTTAGAGTAGAACTAAAGTTAAAAAAAAATCTACTTAAAATAAGGTCAGTGATAAAGTTTGACAGAGTTTAGTCCAGTAAGTTCTTAAAAACCTCTGAGGTTGGAGGCTGCACAGCCTCTGGGCAAGCAGTTCCACTGCTTGAGTTCTTTGTAGTGGAAGTCATGTTGCCTTCCTCCCCAAAAAAGAAGAAATTCAAAAGTTCAATGCACAATGTGTGTTGACAGCAGGCAGTGTATTATGGTAATGCTGCTCTCTGGGTGACAAGCAGAAATATTTTCTGAACCTGGGGTTCAGGGAGTTGAATCAACTTGGTAAAACAAAGAAATAAATATACATAACTCCATCCAATTTCTCTTAATTTCCTTCTCTTGCAGGATGCTAGGAAAGCATGTGCAGATGCCACCCTGGCTCAGGTAAGAATTTCAGAGTTGAACAGGAATTAAGTAAATTTGTCTCCTTTACAAAAAGAAAATGCTGTGTAAGAAGGTGAATGCAAGTGAATCTGGTTTTGCCTCCTGTAGCATTTTTTTTTAATTTTGCCTTTGGGTGTTTTTTTCCAGAAATAAGTACATGTTAGTCCAGTTCCTGAGAGCAGTGGCCTTGAGCAGTGATTTCTTTGGGTGACTCAGGGCACATTTCTGCTGCTTAATGGAAAATAATGCTCAGGCCTGGAGCTGGGAGCAGTACTGTTGTTACCCTGATAATCAGAACCATAAGGCCTGCTGGGGTTAAACTGCTTCAGTGCCTGCCACATTTATCTGTGCAGGAGGAGAAAACCCAGATCAAAGGTCTGAAATCCTAGAAGTCTAAGAAGATATGACCTGAACTAAGCAATTTCTGGGAGTGTTTATATATATGCAATAGGCTGCTTGGGTTGTGTGGTGAAGACCTGGTACTTAACGTGACACAGCTTGTGAATGGGCAGTTTAAAAATCAGTGTTGAGAATGTGGGATTGTGAGAACTCTGTATGAGATGTTACTTGTGAGCAGTGAAGGGAAAAAGTCAAGTGTGTGGCATTTTGCTGTTTCAGATCACAGCCAATATCGACCCAGTGGGGAGAATCCAGATGCGCACTAGGAGAACACTCCGGGGACACCTGGCCAAAATTTATGCAATGCACTGGGGGACTGATTCCAGGTGGGTATAGAACTGGCTCATGTGACTTCACTGCTACAAAGTTCAATGCACAGGCCTTGGGACCACGTGGAATTAATAATTCTGAGAGAACTTGGACAACTGAGAGGAGTCAGAAACACTGTATGTGCCAGAGTTTTCTTCCATGTTTCTGTAATCCAAGTCTACATTTGATGCCTAAATCCCAGTCCTTGTCTGCTTGCCTGAAAAATACAGTAGTGATATCACATGAGTTCTGAGGAGCTGTGGAAATAGAGTAGATGCCATTATCAGTTGTCTGTTTTCCCTTTTGTTCCTTTCCTGTTAACTACTGATTCATTTAAAGAGAAACTAAATGCCACTGGTATCAGCTGCTTTCATTCTCTTTTCTTTCCAATGTTCATCACAAAGGTGTTCCTTGGCTGCCCACAATGATTGTGTTTCCCTCCTGTTTCCTCCCTAGGCTTCTAGTTAGTGCCTCCCAGGATGGCAAACTTATAATTTGGGACAGCTATACTACAAACAAGGTAAGGCCAGCTGCTCCCTTGCTGTGTGATTCAGTTGTGAATGCATCAGAAGGAAGTGTTGCCCATCATCATTTTGACTCTATTGCTTTCCCAGTCCTAAATCCAAATTGTGAATTCTCCAGAGCAATCAAGTTGGGTATGAAGGGCGCAGCAGTGTGAAAATGTGCATCACAAATGGAGAACAAGGAAAGACTTCTTTCTGAAGAATATTTTGATTTTTTTTGGTGCTGCAGAAAAGTGATTACCAGAGAGCAGGCAGTGATGAGCATCTGCACCAGAAGGGGCAGAGATTTCAGCATAGCCAGATTAATTTGTCTGCAGTGAGGTCCTGAAAGACCTGACATGTTCTAATGAGTCATCACTTCGTGGCTGCAATCACATGAGGCACTTGAGGACTACTTTTACTTTCATTTGACAGTGGTTGGTATTAACTGATCATGGCCACTGTTGCAGGGCTGGCAACAATTCCCAGGTAGCCCCTTGTGGCTGAATTGACAGAGCTGCTTGAGTCTCATGCATGGAACTGTCTTTATTCCAAATAAATTTTCTAACTTAGCTCCTCATAGCATTAAAATCAATGGTACCAGTGCACTGGGGCAAATGGCATCACTTTACTAAAAAGTTAATATAATGTGGTTTCCAAATTTAAAATAAATCCTCTCCTTCTTACCTTCATCCTCATCCTTTGACCCCAGCCTGCAGGTAAATGTCATCTAAATTACTGTGACTACTGTAGGATGGTGAAATCATCCCACGATTTCTGTATTGGTATCTTCAATTCTTACATCAATGCTAATTAATCCATGCAATATTCTTCTGGCAGTTCCAGCACACACTGGAAGTAACACAGTGCTGTCATCAATTTGATCTTTGCCTAGTGATAAAATAAAATGGCTCAAAGTGAATTTTCCAAATAGTTCCTTGGTAGAAGACTTCTAAAAATTAACTGGTTGTGGTTTTAGGACAGGGTTGGGTTTTTTTTAACTGCACTTAGCTGCAGGATCATTGATTCCTGGCTCTTGCTCTGCTTCTAATGAGATTTTTCCTTAAGAAATTCAGGCACATTGTTAATATTGCATGAAATATCACCATATGTCCAAGGGCACCAGCCCTTTCTTAAAGACTTTATGAGCAAATTTAAGAGATGAACATAATGAGTTAACAAGACAGAACAGGTTTAGCTTCCATAATTATCTAAAAAAAGTTCTTTGAGCACAGGATGACAAGGAAACATGGGGTAGTTATTTAAATGTGAAGCTTGATTGCTTGCAGTGGGTTTCCAAAGAAGGATTTAAATGGCAGTGGAAGCAGCGATTTCCTTGTTCATTCACAGCATCTAAGCCTGGAATTGGCAGTTTTGCTGACTGTGCTTGGAAGTCAATATTTTCCTGAACCTATAATAAACCAATAGTAATCAGAGCACTGAAATGAAGTCATTCACTTTGAACCAAAATTGCTGATGAAACTGGATTCAGGAAAAGCAAATCTGAGGTTTTATGACGTCACTACTTGTTCCGACAAGCTTCATGTGCAAGTTATCCTCAAAATAGTTTGATACTCAAACAGCTGTGAAAAACACATTTTACTGTTTTGATAAAATTTAAAAAGGTTTAATAAAAAGGTAATAGGAGACACACATAAAGTAAAGGGTTAAAATGGCCGGGTGCTTGGGCTGCTTTGGGAACGCCTCTTTAAATACATTTTACAATACATTAACTTGTTGCATTTTATAGATTTTTATGCTTAATAAAAAGTTCTGCGAGCTGTTTAGCATGGCCACTTCTTGGGTTTGCTTTTTTAGAGTATGTGTGTTTTGTGGCTTGTGGTTTTGATCATCTTCTTACTTTTTAATTTGGGTGGTGATTTTGGCTTTTTGCAGCTGGTGAGTTGATAATTGTCGTGTCAGCTGCAGGGTCTTCATTGCACATTTATGGGCTGTTATTTTAACTAGGCAGGTAGTTTTAGCATGCTATCTTTAAAAAAAATTTGTTTAACTTCTGCTATTAGAAGAAAAGGAAAAAACCTGTATTCATACAGAAAAGCTATTTTAACATTATACATACAGTCTTTATCCCAGTAATTGCGAAAAACTAATAATAAGTCACACACTTATAACACAGCTATTTTATTCTTCTCTGCCAAAAACACCATGCCTTGAGACACAGGTGGAAAAGTTCCTTTTGGTGCATCATCGAGTGCAGTTTTTGTAGCTGCAGTGCATCCCTGTGTGTGTTTCAGGTGCACGCGATTCCCCTGCGCTCCTCCTGGGTCATGACTTGCGCGTACGCTCCCTCTGGCAATTACGTGGCTTGTGGTGGGCTCGACAACATCTGCTCCATTTATAACTTGAAAACTCGTGAAGGGAATGTCCGTGTCAGCCGTGAGCTCGCTGGCCACACAGGTGAGTGCTGCTCACAGTTAGCGCAGTGAAGTTTAAAAAGAAAGAAAGAAAAAAAAATTCCTTTAAATATCATCTCCCTGTAATGATTTACAGTAGTTTCACGATTATGAGCTGCCCCATTTTAACTAAAATTTTGGTC
>PYHW01010444.1:654233-668154 GCA_013186435.1 Turdus rufiventris
TCAATGGATGCCCATTAGCAGAATATCTCCCACAGAGATCAGGATCACTGCCCCACCCTCAACAGATGGTGATGGAACAGAAACCTTTCATCACATTCTGTATTGTAACCCAAGACACCCAGAAGTGCAGCTTATAATTGTGAAATTACTGTACTTCTTTCCTCAGGCAGGACCTTAGCTGCAGTCTGCTTGGTTATAAATGTTTCTAAGCAGTTTTTCTGCTGTAAAATGGAACAAAAACTTACAGCTGGGAGTTGATGCTTGCAGGTTTTCATGTTTTCTGCTGTAGTTTGAATTCTGTGCTTTGTGAAATGGAGGTGCTTGGCAGGCAGACTCATTCTGTAATCAGAGTGGTTCCACTGATGGTTTGGCAGATGGGATTTCAGGGAAAAAGATGCTTCAGAGCATTCAGATGAAATTCTTTGATGCTGCTGTTGGGGAACATGCAATGTCCCCACTCAGGTCTTCGTGCTGACCAGGAGTGCAGTTCATTTTTCCTCAGTGCTTGTTTGATACAGGTGAGGTCCAGCATTTGCTGCTGCTGGATGCAGTGACACTGAGATCCACTCTTACGAAGTTGAGGTGTGCAGTGCAGGCTCACTGCACTCCTGCCCAGTTTGGCCAGTGCATTCCACACTTCTGTCCCCCTTCCTCTAGTTGGGTCAAGGTGGTCTCTAAAGAGCCAAACCACATTTTGTCCAAAACATTGCAGATTCCTTTACAAAAATCATCTGTTGCATTTTAGGCTTTTAGTGTTTGTTGCTGCAGCTTCAGGAGAGGAAGGAAGCAGCTTATTAACAACCCAGTTTGCCTTTGAAGGGTAATCTCTGGCCTTATTTGTGCACCTTTTATTCTGTTTGCAGGCTACTTGTCCTGCTGTCGTTTCCTGGATGATAATCAGATCGTCACCAGCTCTGGCGACACCACTTGGTAAGCTGGGACAGGGGGACTGCACTGTCAGGAAGGGATTTTCTAATCCATTCTGTGTCCTTCACAAACTTCCTCATCACCCACAAGACTCTGGTGATGCTGCTCATGTGCCACTTTTTGCAAAGTGACAGTTTTGGTAATTCCAGCTCTGAGCTTTGGCTGTTTCCTTGTGCCCATATTCTGAGCCTGACCTAATTCTGTGTTAAGATGTTCTGGGAATGTTTTCTTAATGTAACTATTTGGCTTTCAGAAATAACTGTATTAGACAAATTATTTTCCTCAAAATTCTTCTTGTATTCAGTATTTATTACTTACAGAGTCATGTTTGGATATTTCTAATACAGAATGTAGTTAATGTTCTTACTCAGAAGAGCTCCTGGAAAATATTCTCCAGTAACAATAGCTGGGTTTTTTGAGGAGAATGTAGGTGTGTATCTTCATAAATACTGGCTTCTGAACTAAAAAAGGCCTCCATCTTTTTTTCATGGATTTCTCTATTATATCTATTGCTTAAAAGAAGTGCAGTTCTGCCAGGCAGCAGCATTTGCTGCAAAGGCTGTCTAATAAATACCTGTCCTACACAATGCCAGTCTGAGTGCCTGTGTATTAGGCCACTGATTCTGAGTTGCTGTGGAATATATATGGGATTGAAACCAGAAATGTTTCTCAGTATGTGTTGGTGTTTAGAGAACCCAAAAAACTATAATGAAATGAGGGGGTTTGTAGAAATGGTGCTCTTTGTAAGAGAATCCATGTTCGGGAGTTCTGTAGTAATTCTGCAGCTTGACATCACCTCAGTTCAGCCAAGCCTCAAAAGACTTTATCAAATACAGGCATCTCTTGTTTGCCTGGTTTGAACCTGCTGCTGATGGCTCTGGTTTGCTGAGAAATTAGAGAAATTAAAAATCCTAACTTCCTGAAGGGTTTAGGCCTCTTCTTAAGGAGGTGATAGTGTTCTTTCATCCTTTTACACTCTTAATTATCACTGTAGTAGTGATTTGGCTGACTTGCAACTTCAAGATCAGACATAATTCACAAAGTTACTCATCTTCTGTGAGTTTATAAAGATGAGAAATGCTGGCTCAGCTTTTGCTGTAGCCTTCCCACTGCTGCTTCCAATGAAGCTGTGGTAGTGCTGGATATCAGCCATGGCAGGGAACTTTGGGATGAGCAGCCCTCAGTGCCACTCATCAGTTTATTTCCAGGGGTTTTCAATTTAAAACCCCCAATGTTTTAAAATTAAAGATAGCTTTAAGGTCTTCCATGCACAATTCATCTGCAACAGCCAAATAGTTCAACCAGAAATGTTTATTTCTATTGCCAGTATCAATGTTAAGACTTGGAGTTTTACTTCTGAAGGAGCACGAACATGTTGATTTTTGCCTTTTTATTGTTTCCAGTGCTCTCTGGGACATAGAAACTGGTCAGCAGACAACCACATTTACTGGGCACACTGGAGATGTGATGAGTTTGTCCCTTGCCCCTGATGCCCGGTGTTTTGTTTCTGGTGCCTGCGATGCCTCTGCCAAACTGTGGGATGTTAGAGAAGGAATGTGCCGGCAAACCTTCACCGGCCACGAGTCAGACATCAACGCCATCTGTGTATGTAGCTGCTCCCTTTGCATCCTCTATTGCTCTGCTCTCAGCTCTTCAGCATGATGAAGTGTTTGCAGGGTGTTTTTAAATAAGTTTGTAGAGCTGTGAGAATTACCTGAAACTGGTGTCAGTTCATTGATTTCTTCACTGGGTTTGCCCATATTCCAGTTTAGAGAGGTGCAACCTCTTTTGCTATGCTCTGCTGTGATGCAGAGAGATCAAATCTGAAACCATTTGTGTTTTTTGTTTCTTTTTTCCCTCCTCCATGAAGTTCTTCCCCAACGGCAACGCCTTTGCCACGGGCTCGGACGATGCCACGTGCCGGCTCTTCGACCTGCGGGCTGACCAGGAGCTCATGGTGTATTCCCATGACAACATCATCTGTGGCATCACCTCTGTAGCATTTTCCAAGAGCGGCCGCCTGCTCTTAGCTGGCTACGATGATTTCAACTGCAACGTGTGGGACACGCTGAAAGCCGATAGAGCAGGTAAAGAAACGGCTTTGAGTGTTGCAAATATGGGATGTTTGATTTTGGTTCTCACTCCTGGAGGTGGACAGGGGGACAAGGTGGGGACCAGCCACAGGTTGGACTTGGTGGCCTTTTGCAACCTGTGCTGCTGTGATTCTGGATGTGTGAGTTGAGTCTGGTGCACAGATCTGTCAGCACTCGCTGTCTCAATCTCAGAACTCTGCCCAGTGATATACAAATCCATTGGAATCCTGCTCGAGGATGGATGCTTGAGAACAGGAAGATTGCCATTAAAAACAAGGGCTTGGGGTGGAGGGATATTCTTTTTTAGGCTTTATGGCTTTATTTATGCATCAACTATTCGAAGCAATTCAACATTAATGTTGCTATTTATACCCAAGAATTTTTTTTTCTGGTGTTAGTAGCAGTAGTTGTAGAGACAACCAGCAAAACAACAGAGACTGTGGAGTTTCTTTTGAGGAAACAAACATAAAACTCATGGTCTAAAGATGAAGAGAATTTAACTTCAGTTCTTTAAAATGAAAACTTTTATTGGAAAACAGGTACAAATCAGGCCACAAATGTTTCATTACTCCCATCAGAATAGGAGATGAGAAAAATATTCTGCACATTGAAATGTTCCAAGGCTTCAGATTGCCAGGCAGATTTGGCACTTCTGCTATTAAACACTTCTATATCTTCTGATATTGGCACTTCTGTGTTAAACACCTTTGTGGTTGTGTGTTCAGTACAAGTATTTAAGACTTCTTGGTGCTGATTTTGTTTTACCAAATTGCAGCATTTCCTATTGCTGGTGGGAGAATGAGGAGAGTCCTGTGAGCACTCTAATTCATGTAGAAAGATTAATTTCAAGTCCATCAAGAATATCTTGGCTCAGTGCTGTGGACTGGAAAGCTTGAACATAATTAGGTTTTCTTTTTGCCTCCTTGAAGCTGTTAAATTAAAGGGGATAGAGGAAAATGTTGTCTCCCTTAATTTTTCTGCTTAGTGTCTCAATTCTTTCTTTTAATGGTGCTATAATTGAATTGTATTAGATCTCCATATTGACAAATAGATTGTATGGAGGAGTCTGTCTTGTGAATGTAGTAAGAGAAAATTGGATGAAAAATGCTTTAGAGTTCATAAGATAAGTTTGACTTCCGGTTTTAAAAGAAAAATTTTTACAAATGTAAAAATGTAGTAAAATTTAACTGATCCTTATCACTAAGGATAGGAACAGAAGCTGTGCAGTTCATGTTTGTAGTGACACTGGCAGAATCTTCAGGGCTGTCACTTCACACCTCATGGGAGACCAGTATAATATAGGGAATAGAGAAGGAAAATTTTGGATTAATGCATTTACTGAATTAGAACCCAGCTCTGTCCTGAGTCTGGGCTTGTAGAACCAAAGGCATTTCAACATTCCAGCTGGGTTTGTTCAGGATTTTTGACTCCAGATCTATTCCAGAGGTGCTGTGGTGCAGCTTGAACAGACAGGAAATGACAAAACAATGGAATTTTTGTTCCATTTCTCATCTCTAGGTGTCCTTGCTGGTCACGACAACCGTGTCAGCTGCTTAGGTGTGACTGATGATGGCATGGCAGTGGCAACAGGGTCATGGGACAGCTTCCTCAAGATCTGGAACTGAGCTAGGTGAGTACCCAGCTCATTTGGGCTGCTCCAGGACGCTTTTTGCCTTTTGCCAGCAGTGCTGTTACTGGGTGCTGAACATCCAGTGAGGAGCAGACCTGAGCACATGGATGGGGTTTAGATGATGATAATTTTAATGTAAGCATTGATCATCCAGTGAGAAGCAGACGAGCACTTGGGGGTTTAGATGATCATAATTTCAATGTGTGCACTGCCATTTTTCTGGTGGCCAGTTTTTGCCTGCTGTGCTTCTCTCTGTGGGTTTTTGAGTAAATAAATAAATAACTAAATAAATGTCCTTGGGGAAGGGAGGGCTAATGCCTGCATGTGTCAGTGGTGGGGACAGCAGAGGTGTCACTTGTTGGCAGTTTCTCACAGTGCCACTCTCAGCAGATGTTTCTGTGTGCCAGAAGAGCAGCGGACTCCACGACTGGAAGAAGTTTCCAACGGTTGAAAATTAAAAACGATAGCATATCCAATCCAACCATACTAACTTGGACCCCCATCCTCCCCAACTTCAAAGGGCAAGATCTTTTCCGTCTCCTGTTGCTGAAATGAAGAGCACAATTACCTTTCCAAGAAGAATTTCTGTGTTGTAAGCAAAATGAAATTGTGCATTCCTTTTGGGACCATTTTTTTTGTCTTGAGAATTTAAAAACAAATGAAACACTATCATAAAAAGCATGACCAGAAAATAAACTTGAGCATAATTGTGAAACAGTTTAGCTTTCACTGTAGTTTCCAAGTTGAAGTTAAGGACTTTATCTCACACACTTGCAAATTTTAAAGTCATGTTTGTAGCAGGATTTTTTTCAAGTTTCCTTTTTAAATACATTTCCTTATGTATTTAATTGAGCAAAACAAGGGAGTCCTAGCCCAGAGCACCTGGGGGTTGTTAACGCTGTAAATTTAGTCCCTAATTTTTTTTATTTTTATTTTCTAGTATCACAGATAATTGTTGCACAAAACTTGGCATATATAGGATAATGTTAAGCAGTAAGGTAACCAAGCACATGCTGTAAAAGGTAATGAATGCTTGTTTAAAGAATCCTTTCACCTTTTATGGATTACAAATGCAATCCTTGGTCCCTCCTGCCCCCCCCTTTTTTCACCACACTGATTTTTTTAACCTTTTTTGTTTGTCCACTTGGAAGGGCAGTTTATATATCCTAACACTATCCTATAAGTCTCAACAACCAGGAATCTCTGTTTTCAAAAGAGACCTATCCTACACTTGGGTATTGAGTCAATTCTTTGTGTATGAAATGATGTACAAATCAATGTTTTGAAAATAATGATCTTGAACTTTCTAAGTTAAACAGAAAAAAAAAAACCTTTTTTGATTGTTTGCCATATTGGGTGGGTTTACTCTTAGAATCGCATGCTGTAGAAATGCTAAAAAGTGCATATTGGACTAAGTCCTTAGATGTTTTTTCTTTGAAGAAATAACCTGTTTAAAAACTGTAACCATTGTCGCTGTATTCATTTATTGTTGCTACTCTGTGCATAAATCTATGAAGAACTCCAGTACAAAGCTATGCACGTTTTGGAGTAGCGTGATAAGTCACTCTTTTTTTTTTTTTCTTTTTTTTTTTCTTTTTTTAATTTTTTTTTTTTTTTTTTAAAAGGAAAAAAAGAAACAGCCTGTTCAAACAATCGCTGTCAAAGATTCTGGGGTGTGGGAGGAGGGAACCTAGACCATCTTCTTTATAAATCAGTTCCTCACAGCCAGTTCCTCTTGCAGGATGAGTCCTTTGCATCTGATCAGAGTCATTTTTGTAATGAGCAGGTTTTCCTGGCTTTCTTTTCAAATAAAATGTTAAAAGCAGCAGTGTTTGGACAGCAGATTGTTCTTTCCTATCTTCTCACTGTATCCAGAAATGCTCCTTCCTAGCAGCAGTAGTAGCTTTTCTCCATTTTGTTTTTTCTGCAACATTCTGTACAAAAATGTGCTGTAATTGTGCGTTAGGCCTGGATTTGGCATAAAAGATGAGTTCCCTCTTACTCTCTTTCATGAAACTACTCTGTAGAGCTTTCTCCACGCCCTGTATCCCTCTTCACCTTTTGTATTTAATTTTAAAGTCAGTGTACTTCAAGAAAGCTGGATGCAAGATAGATACTATATTAAAATGTAATGTTATTTAAGATGTAATAAAGCAGTTTGACATGAGTTTGGACTGATCTGTTTTGCAGCTTATTGTTCAACATGCAGAACATCTTCTGAGTTGTGAAATGAGCACACAGGAGGAGAGAATGCTGTCCCCAGAGAAATGGTTTGGTGATTTTTAAATGGTTAATGGTCAGTTATTGTACAGAGTATGCACTTAACTCCCAGTTCAAAGTTTCACGAGGTGCACATCCCAAAAATGCTTTGTGCTGTAGGAGTGGAGCACCTGAAGTAGGAAATCAAAGCAAAATGCTGAGTAACTTTTCTTAATACTTTTGTGTCCTTTAATAGGCAAAGAATTGAGTGGAACCTCTTTGTGTTCCTGCCATGTGAGGATCTGGCCACAGCAGCCCTGTTGGGACTGTTAGATTGACAGGGTAAGAATTTTTCATTCTCAGTCTCCATGAGGCAGAATTTTATCTAAAATAATTTTTTAAAAAATTATTTTATACCCAGAGAAGCAGATTGCTGAAGTGAGGTGTTAAACAGCAGTTGGTATTGGGTGACTTGAGGGTTTTGTGGTTTTAGTGGATCAAGTCCCATCTCTTGTTCTGATCAAACAAAAGTAGATTTCCCCTCATTTCACATCAATCAGGAGAAATGAGCTTGGGCTCATATCAAACATGGAAATTCTCAGCCTCAATGGAGAGGTTTTTAAAAACTGGGAGTGTGGAAAATCTGGTGGTGACGTTACTTGACCAGCACCATGACCAAACTGTGAGCACTGGGATTTGGGGCTGCATGAGACTGGTAAGTAGCTCATGGTTAAATGCTTCAATTTGGCAATTCACATTTAGTGGTTTCCAACTCCGAATGCTGTAGCTGTGGGGTCTCAACTCATGTGGAACATTTTTATTCCAAAGGATGTTTCATATGTGACTCTGTCTGGTCTGTAATAAAATCAATGATCTGTCTTACCTTCCTTAATCTCCATCCATGTGTGAAATTTCCGTGTCCTGCCTGTGCTGCCAATAAAACACCTGCCAAGACAGTGACTTGTGGCAGGAGGCTGATGTGCAGCCCTTTGGGATTTATTTGAAATGCAAACAATTGCAGTTGCCTCTTACTGCTCTTATTTTCATGTTAAATATGAAATTTGATTTGATTTGAACATCTGTAATTGTGTGTTTGGTTATTCAGAGAGCTGCTGCTGGAGAAAAACGGGTGTGCAAAGGGAGCAGCTCTGAACTCTTGAGTCTGGGCCAAAACTCCCTTCTATTAATCAAAATCATTTATATAATCTTACCTACAAGCTCCTCCTGTGGGTTTTGAAAAGATTCTGAGTTGGAGATAGTTGTGGGATGTGGTTCCACAGAGCAGCTTCCCCCAGCTGCTGTGAATTTCTGGCGCTGATTTCGTATTTCTGATCCAGATTCCATGACCTGAGAACACAAATCTGTGAGAATGGGATTGGAATCCTCTCATGGAGTTTCAGGGAAGGGGTGAAGGAAGAGAGAACCGATTTCTCAATCCCAGGTCCTTGAGTTAAGACCTTTAGCATTTCCTGTGCCACTCAAGGCCTTTAATTTCTTCATGAATTAAATAAAAGATCTGAGGTTCTACTACCAGCAGAAAAAAAAAAATTGAGTTGGGCATTCTACCTTTTGACCATGAAGTCCCCTGGAGTGTTTTAAATCAGCTGTGAAACACACTTAAAATGACTGATTGAATCATGCCCTGTAGGAGATAAAAATAGAATAATCTGGTTTCTGGGAAGTGGCAGAGTAAATAAAGAATGATAAAACCTGTCACCCGTGCTGAGCTCTGTGCCTTGGTCTGCAGCAAGGCAGGATCCTGTGTAGTTTTGTGATTAACACTTTTTAGTGGTGTAACCATGAATTCACATTGGAGGGGAAAGAATAAAAGAAGTGGCTGATGAACGAGTTCTAAGAGCGGCTGGCTATTTTTGCATGGTGCTGTTCTTTTTTTCTTCTCCTGTAATTTCTGAGAGTCTGCCTCTGCTTTACCCATCAAGTTACTCAATAATCAGTTGATCTTTTTACATTGCAGTCCAAAGCTGAATTTGTTCTGTTACACAGTTGTAATAAGGAAATTTGGGGAAATCAAAGCCCAGCTTTCATTTTCTCTCTTACAGAACAAGGCCTGGTGCATTCCCTGTCCTTCCTGCTGGGAATGGCCCTGGCAGTTCCCAGAAAGGGCAGCAGCTCTGTCCTGCATCCCTCATGTGCTCTTTCCAATGATTTAACGTCATTGCTTTGGTCCATTTTACCTGATGGGTTAAAACATTCCTGCTCTGTCTCCTGCTCTTTTCCTGGTGCTGTCCTGTCCTCAGTGCCCTGAGCCTGAGCTGCTGCTCCCTGGGAATTCCTCATCCCTCCCTGGGAATTGCTCATCCCTCCCTGCCTGGCTGCTGATCCAGCCCAAAGTGCCTGGGTTAAACCTCTCAGCAGGAAATGCTGCTGGGACAGTGCTCAGTTCCCATTTCCTGGCAGGGGATGGAACGTGAGTGGCACATTCCTGGCCACAGTTGGAGCTGGACTTGGCCTGCTCAGTCTGTAACCTGGTGCTGCAGGCAAGGGAAGGATTTCTTCTTCACTTTGTGGGTTAAATCAATTCAGTGGAAGCAGGAAAGTTTCAAATATTGATCAGTTGTGAGGTTCCAGATCAGGAGTTGCTGTTCCCTTTTGGTAATCTGGGTTAATTCAAATAAATTCAGTAAAGGAAAGGAAAGTTGAATCATTCTGAGACTGCTTAGCTTTTTCTTGTATCAATACCAAAGAGTCTCCAATGAGTATTTTTAAGTAAGGGATAGTAACTGCATTGGTAAAATTATCAGTATTTCATTTAGCTGGGAAAAACAAGTCATAGAAATGTGAATAAAAATGGAGTGAAGTTTCATTGTTAGAGAGCTGGCTGCTCCAAACTCACCCTTTAGGAATACAGACCCTGCTCAATACTCATTCAAGTAATTCCTGGCTTAACCCAAGACAATCTTGTCATAAAATAGAACAAAGAGAATCTTCCTGCTTTAATTATTCATAAGCCATTTGCTGGCTGAGTGCAGCGAGATGTGATTGACCCTGAGAGGGACTCGTCTGGGGAGCTGGAAGTGCAAAATGAAAAGTTTATTCGATGTAACAGATTTTTAAATGGCAAATAGACGAGGGAGGGGAAAGTCTGTTTAAAAGGGTGGGGGGGGAAAAATGTTAAAAAAGCACTGAAGATGGGAAAATGCTGAGTTCCCAGGAATGTTTGAAAGCACGAACAGCGCAGCTCCATCTGGTGGTGCAGAGCCTGTGACATGGGTGGTCAGTGCAGGGAGGAACGTGTGTGACAGAGCAGCCCGTGCTGGCTTTGGCTGCAGTTCGTGTTCCTGCACATGGAACCCCTCCTTCCCCAGCCCCCAGGGTCCACTGAACGTGTGCACATTTTTCCATAAGGCCTTACAAAGAAAACAAGCTTTCCCTAATGTTTCCTTTTGGAGGGATTTTCTCTCCCAGTGTTTTATGTGAAAACCTCAGCTGGTGAAGATGGGGAGGTTAAAAATGAGCCAGAGCTAACTGGAACAGAGGCTCTGGGACAACTTTAAATCCAGGTCTTATTTAGAAAGGATTCCCTGCATTTTTTTCCAGCCCCTCTCCCCCAATATTCCTGAGCTCCCTGTCACATTTTTTGCCACACTCTGTCACAGCCCTGGTGAGAATCCCTGCTCTTCTCAGCCTCCCTCCTCTCCTTTAGGTAGGAATGAGGATCTGGAGTTGCTAATGAAGATATTTTGATTGGCAGGGTGCTCGTGCTGTGGCAGGGACGTCCCTCTGCAGTGGAAATTTGGATTTTGCTGTCACACACACTCCTGTTGATCCTGAGAGAACCATCACATACATTCCAAACCCTCGTTTATAAAAGCAAACGTATTTTAAGATGTATAGAATTCTAATCTTTAGGTTTTTTTCTCTTTTGCACAATCAGGGTTGCTGTTGAGTGAGGAGCAGTAGGCAGCAGCAGCAGCAGCTCCTTTCCTACCCTGGCTGGTGCTTGGCAGGGTGAGTCATCCTGGAAAACACGTAACTGCATATATTTATCTCAGCTTCCATTGATTTTTCACCAGAGTTCCTTATCTTTGCTTTATTGATTTACTTTCTGAGATATTATAAGCAAAACTGAAAGAAAGTCCAATGGGAATAATCATGTGTGAGCCTTGGCTCCCTGGAGCTGCTGCTTAATCCAGTGGGAAGAAGCAGGCAGGATTTAGAGTGAATGGGAGACAACATCTGACATTTAAAATTACTCAAGATTTGTAACTGAGTTCTTTTGCTCTGTGTTCTCTTTTACACACAGGGTGCTCAGAATTCCCTGTTAATACCTGAGGGGCTTTCACATTGGGAAGCCAAAGTTCATCCCCCCCATTCTGCCAACAGACAAATAAAAATAACAGTGGATGGTATTAGCTGGAGTTGAAGGCATCCCCTTCCTGGAATCACTGAAAATTCAGCCTCACACTGCTTGGTGTTTTTCTAGTGTTTAAGAATTTAACAATTCCTTCCCCCTGAATGCAACAAAAAGCAGGTGAGGAGTGGTGAGACACTGAGCTCTTCAGAGCACCAGTTCCACTTCCCCTCTGGCCTCTCCAGGATTTTCAGAGCTGTTTAACTGCTGAAATTGCTGCTGCTCTTTGCCTGCTGGGGATCTGAGCCTTGAATGAACCATCAGTATTCAGGGAGTGACAGCTCTGGGAGTGATGGACACCAGTTTGCACTAATGAGAGATCTGGGAGCTTTGCCAAGGATGACTGCATCACTTAATTGAACAATTCTATATTTCATCTGCCTCTTGCATCAGATGTGTTTAACCCATTGCATCCTGAAATCTTGGCAAATCTTGGCTCAGGTGGCAGAGTTGCCCAGGGAATGAGCTCTGAGTGAACTCTTAAGGAAATCCAGAGAGCCAAGAAAATTCAGCATGGAGAAAAATGAATGAGATTCATCGGCCAGGCTGGTGTCTGTCAGTGGCAGCTCTAAAAAGTGATGTTGGGATTTTAAAAATGATCTTTTTGAGCTGTTCTCTCTCCCTCCCTCTTCCCAAGGTTTATTTCAATCAAGTGATAGCATCAGCCATGGTGGCAGGAAATGGAGCAATTACAGATAGACCTCAAGGAAAAGCTTATCAGAACTGAAGGTTAAACTTTCATAAGCAAAAGGATCATTCCTGTTCTTTGAAGCCTGTCACTGTTTTATCCACCAAGAGTAACTTAACCAGAAATACCAGCTGGGAGCCAGGCAGCCTCTGACCTCAGCTCTGATTGGAAAGTGAAAGTTCCTCATCGAGTTGTAGAGCCTGAATTGACAGGGCTAATTGATCTTCCTCCACCTAAAAAAAAAAAAAAAAAAAATTAAAAATCCAAACTCTTGGGCCAATTTCATCTTTAGAGTCCAAATTATCCTGTCAGGTCTTGGCACTTGAACCAGCCCCATCAATTAAAATCTGGTGCATTCTGGATGGGAAACAGGCAGTTAAGGTTAGTGCTACCTCTGCCAAAACTCCAAAGCCCTGCTGTCCTGTTGGTTCTGAACAGCTGAACTTATTTCTCTACTATTTCTAGTGTCCCACTGTTTATATTTTGAATGGGAAGCAGCAGCATTGGCAATATTTGCTTTTGCAGGGTGAGGTGGTTTGCAAAGAAGCTTTTTCACCTCAACCATTTTCTTATTTTTTTTAAGAAATCCAATAATTGTAAAATCTCTGTGTGCCCATTTGAACCCCTTAGATAAAGCCATGCCTCCACGTCTGAAAAGGCAAAACCTCCCAAAGGATTTCATCACATTCCTGTAACTGTAACACATTTGGGTGTGAGCCAGGGACAGCACAAATATTCTGAATTTTACAGTTTATTCTAATTAGATCATCTCGGGTTGTCTCTGGCTGAGTTTTCATGGGACATCCTCTGCAGTTTTAGCACAGGGATTTCTAAGCCAGTTCCTCCTCCTCAGTGCTGCTTTTTTGGGGGTGGTTGAGAGGATTTCATCCCATGCTGTGTGGACACTGTGGAGGGAGGCCAGACCATAAAATAATTGTGAAAAATTCTATAACTGGGCAACTGCATGGCCTGGGAAAGTACCTTGGATGTGTCCCCCTTCTCCTCCTTTTCCATGTCACAGAAACAGCAACTTCCATCACTTATCCAGAGCTGTTTAGGTCCAGTGGTGAAACAGTGGTGGTGAATTTAATTTATATCCCACCCTCAAATCCAGCCTGGACTCTGAGCACTAACTCCCAGCAATTATTTAGGAGCTTTCCTTGATGAGTGGTCAGGTGTTGTGAACATCACAAGTTGCTTTTCCTGGCCTTTTGTGACATTTGGGGCTGACTTCCAGCCTCTAGTCATAACTGTGTAATTAACAAGTTTAATTATATCAAAAAAATTGATTTCTGGTCAGTTATATTGAAATTTTGGGTTCAGTGGGATGTTGGACAGAATGTGCTTGAGTTTCCTGATTTTATAGAAGGAAACAAAAAGGAGGTGTTGGGAACAAGACCCTGAAGTTCATCAGAAGCTTTTTAGCTGTGGGTTTTATCCCATGCTGGGACATTTTTATTCACTGCTCATCAATAACTGATCAATAACTGTTGGAGTGGGAAAACTGCACCAAATCCGCTGTGGTGCTGAAGAATGGGACAAAATTCTCCTTTTTTTCTGGAAAACGTGTCCATGAGAGAGAACCAGGATGTGGCTTCTGCTGCCACCTGGTGCTGGCGCCCAGTTTGGCCGAGGAACTGGTCCCAGTGATCCCCAAGGGTTTTTCTCAACTTCCAGTGTTGACTGGGAAAATGAAACACCAAAAAACAGGCTGGAGAAATATAGGAGAAATGATGAATCTATAAATATATAGAATATAGGAATATGTGGTTGCAGTGGATTTGTGGGGTGTGGAATAGTTTAAAGCATGTGGTGAGAGGTCACTTTGATGGAACACAGTGAGCAAACTCCATAATTTCCCCAATAAATGATTTCTAGCAGCAAAGATGCCCCCCAGAGCACGTTGTGTTTGAGTGGTTTGGGGATGGACAGCTGCTCTTGTCAGGGAATTGTTACAGACAATATTTCGGTAAAACCTGCAAATCCTGCCACATCCTTCTTAGGTTTCACAG
>PYHW01010444.1:713811-729217 GCA_013186435.1 Turdus rufiventris
TATTTTTGGCATTTAGGACGTGCCTGTGATTGGGAAGAGCGGGAGGAGCTTCAGCTACAACCAGGATATTGTCATTCTGCTGCTGATCGATGGAGTCCTGTTCCACCTGCAGAGTGTCACAGCCTATGCCCTGATGGGGAAAATTTCTCCTGTGACCTTCAGGTACAACTTCAGGAGCATTGTTCTCAGCTTTTTGCTCAGGAAACACTTTTTTATCAGGAAATAACATTTTGTATTTTTGATCAGGAAACAATAATTATGTACTTTTGGTCAGGAACACTATTTTTTTTTTTTTTTTTGGTCAGCAACACTTATTTTACATTTTCTAGGTCAGGAAACAATATTGTGTATTTTTAATCAGGAAACAGTATTTTGTATTTTTCATCAGGACACACTATTAAGTATTTTTCATCAGGAAACACTATTATGTACTTTTAGTCAGGAACACTATTTTATTTTTTGGTCAGCAACACTTATTTTACATTTTTTAGGTCAGGAAACACTATTTTGTATTTTTGGTCAAGAACACTATTTTACATTATTTTGGTCAGGAAACACTATTTTGTATTTTTAATCAGGAAACAATATTTTGTGTTTTTAATCAGGAAACAATATTATGTATTTTTAATCAGGAAACACTATAAAGTATTTTTGGTCAGCAACACTATTTTACATTTTTGGTCAGAAACACTAATTTATATTCCTTTTCAGGAACACTACTTTACTTTTTTTTTTTTTTTTTTTTTTGTCAGAAACACCATCTTATAATTTTTTGGTCAAGAATGCTATTTTGTATTTTTTGTCAGGAACTTTCTTTTCTATTCTTTTGTCACCTGCTCAGTATTTCTGCTTGAGAAGCAGGCACTGAAGGCAAAGAGGTGAATGAGCAAAATCAGGGTGGCTGGGGCTGGGAGTGGAATCTGAGGAGGTTTAGGAGCAAGGCAGACATCACAGCCTGGCTTGGGCTGTGTCCCTGGTGTCCCCTGGTGTCCCTGTTGTCCCCTCTGTCCCTGATGTCCCCTCTGTCCCCACTGTCCCTGACGTCCCTGCCGTTGTCCGCAGCGTTGCCAGCACAGTCAAACACGCCCTGTCCATCTGGCTCAGCATCATCGTGTTTGGGAACAAGATCACCAGCCTGTCAGCCGTGGGCACCGTCCTGGTCACCGTGGGGGTCCTGCTCTACAACAAAGCCAAGCAGCACCAGCAGGAGACCCTGCACAGCCTGGCCATGGCCCCCCAGCCCCTGCCAGGACCCACCGAGGACACCGAGCCCCTGATCTCCAAGGATCTGGAGCCCTACGATTAATGGGGTTCTTTAACCTCCAAGGAAATCCTCCTGGATGTGCTGGTTTCTTTGAGTTCCTGGCAGCTTTTGCTCAGGATTTGAAGCAGGAAGGAGCTGGGGAGGATCCAGCAAAGCCTTGGGAATGTGATGCCTCAAAGAGAGGATGTGGAACGTGGTAAATGTGGGCTTTGTTGGCTTTCCTCGACTGCAAGTCACATCCAGGCCTGTGTTGGTGGAAGAACTTTGGTGTCTTGTGGGAAAACAATCCCTGTGTCCCTCCCCATCCAAATAATGTGAAAATGTGGCCCCAGCACTGAATTCTGCTGGCAGAGGGATGGAATTGGTGCCTGGTGGAAATTCCTCTGCATTTCCTGCATCCTCCGTCGTTCCTGTGTGGTGCAGAGATGGAAGAGGCCCGAGGAGGGCATTGTCCCACCCTGCTCTGCCTTGGGGTGGCCTCACCTCAAGCCCTGAGGGCTTTTTGGGGTCCCAAAACCTGCCAGAGCTGCAGGAGCATTTGGACAGCGCAGGATGGGATGTTGGGGTGTGATCCTTGTGGATCCCCTCCCACTCAGGACATTCCAGAATTCTAAAAGGGATTTCAATTCCCACCCTGCTCTCCCAACAAACAACTTTTTATTTTGGATGAAGCAAATGAGCTGTGAGCACCTACTTCTGACTACAAATTCAAGATTTGGAGTGGTTTTCCTCCTAAAATTTAACGTGGAAATACCTGATTCTGATCATTTACTGCCAAAACTGAAATTCAAGTGTTCACGCACATACCCTGTGTAAATGAAGTATTGAATTCAATACTTGTAGCTGCTTGGAGGTAAAAAAACAAAACCAAAAACCACTGAAAATTGTGGTGACAAAGGAAGCAGGATCTCTGCATTTCTGTAAGAAACCATTTTGTTGTTTTAATTTCATTTTATTATGCATGAGGAAAGAAATTTAATGGGGTTTTTAATATTATTTCTAAGAGTGCAACAAAAGGCTGCCTTTTAGAAACTCAGGGTTATGAGTCTGACCTGTGTGCAAAATATCTAATTTCTGGTTATGTAAAGAAATCTCAGAGGCATCTGTGACAGATGGGAGGAATATTAACCATCAGCTGAGGCAAATCTTTATTTCTGCTGCTCTTAAGTTTCCTTTTTTTTTAAAGGAAATTTGTTTTTGTGGTAGATCAAAGATGAAAAGTTAAGTTTCCTTTTCCAAATTCTCAAAAACAATTAGTTTTGACCAAAAAAAAAGCGCACATGTAGCTACAAAAACATTCACATGGATTTTTTGGGAACAAAACTGAAGTTAAAATGAGTGGATTTTAATAATTGCCACTCTTCTAGAAGTTGGAGCATGGCTGTAGAGTGATCTTTATGATAAAAATCCTGGTTAACAGGAATTCTACCACTACAATTGCTGTAAAATTACATTTCCACACCTGAGTGGCTGCCTGGGGCAGATTCCCCGAAGATGTGAGGGAGAGAAATGCCAATTTTTTTTCATCCTTGTGTATGTGATATGTCTGTGGTATTTTGTTTCCTTTGTACTTCTGTCACTTTTTTTAAAAGCTGTGGACTGTGGCGTGGAGCTCTGTGGAGTTTTTTGTTTGTTTTCTGCCAAATACACAGAGATTTTTCGAAGTATAACTAAAAAAAAAAAAAATGTGGTTTGTGTCATATTTCTGATTTAGGGAACAGAAATCCCAGCTCTTCTCTCACAACTCTCCTGTCCTGCTGGGATTTGTGCCAGTGTTCATCTCCTTTATTTTTCTTTTTGCGTTCCTTGGATTAAACAAACCAATCTCATGGCTGTCCACTACTAAAACCTTTTTATTCTCCAATAATCTTTTTTTTCTCTTGTGTAAATAAGGAGTTTTTTGCTCTTTAAGAATTCTCGGGCGTGTCACACCCCAGCTCGTTCTGTGCTGTGACACAAGCACTGCTGCACAGAAAATTGATATTTTGGGAATATTTTAGAGTTTTTCACTTCATTTCTGCTGGATAAGCTCTGTGAGCTAGAGCCATGCAGATTATTTACTTTTCATTTTTCAATACGGTCAGAGCAGGTCTTAAATGTGAATTCCTGAGGTGCAGGTTTAAGGTCTTACAGCACTCCTTGTGTTCCTAAATTATCATTATTTCCCATTTTACGGCCTGTTATATGACATTATAGTGTCATTTCTAATGGTTGATGGATAATTAGGCATCATAATTAAGGATCTTTGTCCTTCTGGGCCGTGTCACCTCTGTCACCTCCTCCCTTCACCCTCTCCCTCAGTTCCACGCAGGATTTGCAGCTTTCGGTTGGAATCGCGCTTTATTCAATTAAACTCCACACTTTGATTGTAATTAATTGCGCTGCCAACGCCTCCATTCCCACCCTGCCGCCTTTTCTCTGGCTTTATTACTGAACACAGCCAGCCTGGCGCTTCATTAATGCTCCTCATTAACGGCTCATTAACGCCTGTCGTTAATGAGGGCGCTGTGAGGCGGCGCTGACGTCATCGGCGCGCGGCGGCCGGAAGTGACGCAAACTCACGCGTCGCTCTCGCAGTCCCCAGCGGCGACCGGAAGTGACGTATGATGAGCGCGGCAGCGTGCGGAAGTGACGCACAACTCGCGCGCGGCTCTCGCAGTCCCCGGCGGCGGTGAGCGGGGCCGGGGGGCGCTGAGGGGACACCGGGGGCTCTGAGGGGACACCGGGAGGGCTCCACGGGGCTCTCGGGGTTCTGGAGGAACTCACAAGATGGCGCAGCGGCCGCGCTGGCGGCCCGCGGGCGGCAGCGCTCCGTGAGGGCCCCGGGGGGAATCTTTGGCTCCTCCGGGGTTGGTTTCAGACTCGGCCTTGGTCCCCGATATGCGACAAACCGGGAGCGCCTCACGGGAGGGAGACAGCGATGAGTTAGCTCAGAGTTACGTGCTTGGGGAGTTCAGCAAATCTAACCCCGAATTGTCAGATTTTTGCTGTTTATACGTTTCAGTAAACCAAGGCATTAGTGCTTCTTGGCTGTAAATGGCACAGTTCTCTAGTTAATTATTCTTTCTCTTCTGGTGCTAATTAGTGCTATGCTCAGTCTTTCTCGTTTTTTGGTCGGAATTTCCTTTTCCTCAGTGACAGCTGATTTCAGCACAGCTGCTGAATTGGCTTCATTATTTTCTTCCTTATCTCAGGAGTTCTGCCAGATTTCCCATAAATTTGCATTCTCCAAGCTTTTTTATCTCCCCTCAGGTCGTCATTAAATCTGTGTCACCAAACCTTGGCTATAAACTTTGTTTTCTGCGCCCTCCAGGCCTCCCTGAGTTCTTAGCAGAGTTTAAAACAAGCATTTTTGCTTCACCCTAAATCAGCTCCAGCATGGCTTTGCTCAAAAAACAATCATTAAGTGTTTGCACTGAAAAAAAGTGTGTAAAACAGATTTATTTGTGGGGTTTGTTAATCTCTCCTTCTTTTACAGAGGGTGTTTTTTTAAAGTCAAATGGGTGATGAAAAGGATTCTTGGAAAGTGAAAACTTTAGATGAGATTCTCCAGGAGAAGAAGCGAAGGAAGGAGCAAGAGGAGAAGGCAGAGATCAAACGTATGAAAAATGTAAGCTGCCCTTTGGGATTCATTTTCATGGAATTATTTGGTTAATTAACAAAAAAAAAAAAACCAAACAAATGCATTTTAATGGAGTGCAGTGCCTGTATCTTGATTTTTCTGGTGATTTTCCTGATTTTCTCATGCCCTGTCAGCTGAACTCTTTTCTGTGTGGTCTCTAATTCCAAAGTTTAATAAAAATGTGATGCTTTGTGGAGATTTCATTATAGTTATTGGTCAGAAAAGAGAAATAAATGAATGTCATCAACTGGGACTTGCAGTTCAGGGAACAACTTTTAAAGATTTTATAGAAGAATGGATTAAAATCATCGGTTTGGAATCACTTTTATGTTGCTGTTTAGTTTTGTACAGCTGTGTACAAAATAATTATTGCAGAAAAAAACCACACAATAGTTACTGCAATCCTCCTCGGTGTTTAATTTTGTCAAATTAATGCACTTCAGTTTTAATTGCAATCACAGTGCTGCTGTCATAAATTAATGGATTTTACAGAGGTGACCAGACCAGGCTGAATTTTTGAGCCAGCAATAGAAGACTTCAGTAATATTTGATTTTTAATATTTTTTTTTTCATTTGGAGCCATACAAATAAATGGATTTTTCCCTTCAGTCAGATGACAGGGATTCCAAGAGGGATTCTCTTGAAGAGGGGGAGCTGAGAGACCATCGTATGGAAATCACCATCAGGAACTCACCTTACAGGAGGGAGGACTCCATGGAGGACAGGTAAGAATGAGGAAATAAAAAAGAGAAAAAAAATCCTGAAATTAACCTTTCAACATCCTGAGAAGAGGGGTTTAAATATCTGAAGGGAAAATCTGATTTTTCTGGTGTGCAGCGGTGGAAATCCTTTTTAAAGAACACTGGTTAAGATTTAAGTGTTGTGTCCCAGTTTTGATTCGGGCTTCATGTGGAAATTCAACCCAAAATGGGAATCTTTTCAAATCAAGGAAACCAGTGGATTTCCTGTCACCTCCCTGAGTTTCTTCCTGCTTTTCAGGGGAGAAGAAGATGATTCCTTGGCTATCAAACCACCCCAGCAGATGTCCAGGAAAGAAAAAACCCATCACAGGAAAGATGAGAAGAGGAAAGAGAAGCGCAGGCACCGCAGCCATTCTACAGAAGGTGATTCCTGCCACTTCTGCTTTCTGGGAGGAGAGTAAATAACAATAACTCACACTAAAGAGCACAGCAGGTGGAATTTCAGCTTTTGTGCCCTCAGGGGAGTGACAGGGGTGTGAAGGTGGTTGAGAGGACAGAAATCACTTTGGGACAGGGACACTGAGGTCACTTCTACTCCTTGAAGCCTGATAAGATTCTCTCGGACTTCACTGAGTGAAAGGCCTCTGATCTTTGTACCTGCCAAAGAAAAAAAATCTTTCTAGAGACATTCCAGTTGTCCTCCTGTCAACAACAATCACTTTTTATTTTAACACAAGTGCTCATGCAAGACCTTAGAGACTTTGAACTTTCCAACCCTCCTTTCAGAACACGATTTTCCTTTTAAGAAAACAACAGAGCTCATAGGTCCCCATCAGCCGCCCTGTGGAAGTTTTATTTTGGTGAACATTTTGAGCAGTACCACTCACAGATTGCTTTCTGTTTGTTCAAGGGAAACATGCCAGAGTGAAGGAGAAAGAAAGGGAGCACGAGCGGAGGAAGAGACACAGAGAGGAGCAGGACAAAGCCCGGCGCGAATGGGAGAGACAGAAACGGAGAGAGATGGCAAGGGAGCATTCCAGGAGGGAGAGGTACAGCAGCAGCTGCCTCCTCTGGGCATTTGGTGGTGTGAAATGACCAAAAAAAAAAAAATTCACAGTGAAAACGTGTCAGTATTGCTGGGAATGTGTTCTTCGCTTTAATTATTTTTAAGTGCTTCGTTACCATGGAGTGAATTCACTGCCAGAGGTTCAATGTAATAAAAAGATTGGATGATCTTAGAGGTTTTTATTTGGGGATTAATTAACTGAACTGGCTCAATTTGTGCCTAAATCCTGACAGGGTGGAGAACTCTGGGTCTTTTAAATCTGTTTTTTTTAAAGGATCAGCTGAAAAATTCCACCTGTTTTTCACTGATGCACAACTGGGGGTGTTGATAAGAAAGCTGAGCTTAGTGGTTTGGTGCTGCAAACCAGATTTCCTTCTCTTAATGAGCCAGATTTGTAACAAACAAAAAATTATTTTCCAGAGATCGTCTGGAGCAACTGGAGAGAGAAAGGGAGAGAAAAATCCGGGAGCAGCAGAAAGAACAACGGGAGCAGAAGGAGAGAGAAAGGAGAGCTGAGGAGAGGAGGAAGGAGAGGGAAGCCAGGAGAGAAGGTGACTCTCTCTGCATAAATATTCTTCATTTCTCTTATCACTTTCCTATCTGCTGACACAGTACTGGAATGGAGGGTTAAAAAGTTTATTTTACTTAAAGCAGTGCCAGAATTAAAAAAAAAATTAAAGTGGGGAGGCCTTTGATATGGGAGGGAAAAGGAAATAGAGGTTTGACATGGGGAGATAAAACAATGTGATGGTTTTATGTGCCTTAAATATCCTGGCAGGTTGATCAGTCTTTCCCTCTCCCTGTCAGGGAGATCTCCTATAAAAAAGATTTCTGTGTGCACTCAGCACAGTCCCAGAGGTTCTGAACTCTTTGGCTGAGTCTAACTCAGTTTGATAGAGGTTGAAACCTCAAAAATCAATGTTTTAAGGGTTTGGGGGAATGAATTGCAAAGAGGGAGAGGTCATGTAAGTACTCCAGGCATGGAAAATGCTGTAGAGGGAGTCAGGGGAGGATCTGGTGCCTGAACAGTTTCAATTCTGCACTTGAGCTCTTTGCACAGCGTGTTGGGTATTTGCAATGTCAGCTCAGATCATTTTTGGTTCGAGGATCTCTGTCCCAGCTTTCAGAGGTAAAAACCAGAGCCCATTCCTGTGACCAGGTGAAAAAGATTATTCAAGACCAGCAGAACAAACCATATTTTTTGCTTTCTCTTTCTTGCTCAGCTCATACCAAACAGCTCCTTTTTGTGCTTGGCTTTATGCTGATAGTGCTCAAACCTTTCATTTAATTGGTTTTATTATTCTGAATGTTCTGTCAGCTCCTTCTAAACCTCAGCTGGTTTTATTCTTTTACATATTTTCCACTTCTTTCTCTGGCATTAATGCTTTAGAGCAGGGTGTTTACTGTGTAACATACAGGGCAGCTTGCTTCTGTTTTTAAGTGTGGCAGCAGCTTTCTCTAAGCAGTACAAATCCATATTTTATTTGAGATAAATCCAAGCCCTTCATTCTCCCAGATTTAAGTAGGTTCCTCTCCTACTTTTTGCTATTAACCCTGCTAAAAAATAAAAACCAACAAACTGCAAACCATTCAAATCAGGTGGCTGTGGCAACCAGGACAACTCTAATTAGGCAGATATAACAATTTCTTGTGGTTTTGTTTTCCCTAGTTTCTGCACACCATAGAACAGTGAGGGAAGAATATGGAGACAAAGTAAAAATGAGACCCTGGAGTCGCAGCCCTTTGCGCCAGCAGAGAGACAAGCTTGAGCAAGGAGAGAGCAGGAAACCAGGTAGCATCTGCCACTCTACACTGTCTTGGGGGCCAGCAGCAGCTGGGCTGGGCTAGTGATCCATTTTTAGTCTCAAACAGGTGCTCAGTTCAAGTATTGTCCAGCTCAGCCCCAGTGGTGTTACTGGAATCTTCACAAATTTCTGGGCTGGTTTTGCTGGAGTTGCACAAATGGAATGGATTTAGGGGTAGGAGTAGCAATTGGAAAAGTTTCCAAATGAGTTCCTCCCTTCAGTGGTGAAAGAAGCAGCTGACTGAATTTTTAAAAATCCTGCAGCTGAATTTCCTTGCAGGTTAAAAAGGGATTGGTTACTCCAGCTCCAGCTGGATTTGGGGTTAGGAGCTAAACCACCTTAAAAAGTGACCTCACAGGGATCACTGATTCTGTCATCTGAAATTCTTCAAGCAGAGTTCTGCTTTGATGGTGAATTTTGTTTCCCAAGCCAGCAAATGGTCCCACCTGAAGGTTCTGGGGGTAGAGAACTTGCACATGACATGAACATGCCTTTGTTTGAAGGAGAGCTCTGTGTCTGCCTTGCTGAGGTGTGAGCAGAAGGCACTCAGAGCAGGATGGAATCAGCTGGAATTCCAAGTCCTGGCAAACTCCTGCCCAATCAAGCACCAGGGATTTTTTCATGGTGATCACTGCTCTGGAGCAGTAATCAGTGTGCAGGGACCCTGCCTGGTGATTCTTGGCACCATGCTCCTTTTTTCCCCGTTTTAATTCATCTTAGAAGACCTTAGAAACACACCATGATCAAAAATAAAATCAATATTCCGTATTTTTGGCTGTTGATCCTGCACCACTGCGATTCAGAAAAGCTGTTTGTCATTGAGCAGAGTGTGAAATGATTATTTTTTTTTACTGCTCTGAATTTGCAATACTGAATGTTCAGCACTGATTTAATGCCAGCAGAAAGTGAAGCAGTTACCTGGGAATTCAGAGGCTTGGAAGTGATACTCAATCAGCATTGTGGTTTTAATTTTTATGGTTTCAGCAGTAAAAGAAGAGAAACCAGAAGAGAGGGATCCTCTGTCAGACTTGCAAGACATCAGTGACAGTGAGAGAAAAACCAGCTCAGCAGAGTCTTCCTCAGGTGATTAAATGCAATTTAGGAGCTGTAATTAATTGTACAGATGTCATTATTTCTCTGCTGAGCAAACACTGTTAGTGTTAAATTCCTGATTATTCCTGGACAGAATCTGGATCAGGCTCTGAAGAGGAGGAGGAAGAGTCCAGCAGTGAAGGCTCTGAGGAAGAGGGAGAGGAAGAGGAGGAGGAGGAGGAGACAGGAAGCAATTCTGAGGAAGTGTCTGAGCAATCAGCAGGTGAGGATGTCACCCAGCAGGGCCTGCAGGGGTGTGTGGTTTTCTTTTTTTTCCTCATCCTGTGTTGTTTTATTTGAACATTTTCCTTTTCTCTTAGTCTCTTAGTGAGACCTCCCAGATCAAGATAACTAAAAAGAAAAAAACCCAAGTACAAGCCAAATTCTATCCTTTTGTGTAGAGGTAATACCAGTTCTTATCTAAGAAACCAGATCAGAAACCTGAAAGCCACTTTTGTCAGAAGTTCAGGTGCTTCTGTCACACATCAAATACTCTGCAGAGTATTTGCACTTTGGGGGGTGGTGAAATCCAAATGCCTTGGTCATTTTGAATTATTTTCTGTTGCAAGTTTCAGAGAAATGAACAAATGTAATAACACAAAGTTCAGTAAAGAAGTCTGTGTGCAGCTGTTCTTGTCATTAATTAGTAAAGAAAAGGCACAAGAGCAGGCTCTGATGGCTGGGTGTTTTTCTTTAAAATAAATTCCAATTAATAAGCAAATACTCATCATTAATTTAGCTGCCCACATCCCAATTCCCAGAGAATTGGTCAGAGTTGTGTTCCCTGCTGGAAGCATTTGCTGTCCAGGTGAAACAGAAGCCTGGTGAGGATTTCAGCAGGGATTTACCTCCCAGGGAGCTGCAGAAATGTGGAATTTTTCCAATCCAACCTGATTCTGTTTTGCAGAGGAGGTGAGCGAAGAGGAAATGAGTGAAGAGGAGGAACGGGAGAATGGAAACCACATCCCAGTTGGTACAATACAGATACTGACTGTTTGAAAGAAGTGCTTGGCTGAGTGTGTGCAGCTAAATAAATCTATTTCTGCAAATATTTAAAAGATTGAAATGCTGTTCTCATGTCAAATTCAGGAATTCCTTGAAATGTGCTCCAAGGAGTTCAGAGGGAATCAGTCTAACGAGCTGATGTTTCCTTCTCTTCCCTTTTGTGTTCTTTTGTCTTATCCTCTCATCAAAGGAGCTTTGCAATCAGAATGAAACATCCTGGCTCAGTTTTCTCTTTCATTCTGATGTAAAGATTGATTTTTCTGACCTGCTGCATTAACACTGCAAATTGTAGGTGAATTCTTGAAAGCATCACCTCAAAATTTGGCTTCTCCACGATCCTCTGCCATGCAGTGCTCAATGTCACCACCTTTCTTTGCCTAAAGCTGAGTTGAATGACTCCAGCCAGCTCCTCTTTCCACGACTGATTCTGACTTTTAAAGTTCCAGAGTCGAGGTTTGACCGGGATTCTGCAGGGAGTGAGGTGGAGGAAGAGGAGGTGGGGGAGGGATCCCCTCATTCCAATGCCATGACAGAAGGGGAATACATTCCTGATTCTCCAGCTTCCTCCCCCATTGAGCTGAAACAGGAGCTTCCCAAATATCTTCCTGCACTGCAGGTAGGGGATCACCCTCTCAAATGTAGATAAAAATGTAATTATATCATTGATATCTTTTATCTTGGTATTGCTGTCTGAAAATAAATCCTCGTGAGAGAAAAGTTCTGTCACCAGAAACTGGTCACTCTTTATTCAAAGTGTGGAAATTTTAATAAAAATCAGATTTTTACTAATTAATTACAAAGATAACTGTGAAATTGCTGCACCTTTGTGGCAGATATTTCAGATTATTCTGTGTAAAAGTGAATGGAATAATTTAGATAATCTGCTGAAACACAGGGTGTGTCCAGGATTCCTTTAGAAACTCTGGAAAATAAACCCCAAAGATACCTTTCTCATATCAGTTATAGCTGAATTCTTCTGCTAAACTTGAACTGTGAAGTTGCTGCAGTTTTTAAAACCTTTCCCCAGCTGCTGGAGGAGTAAATGTCCTGTGTTTTTTCAGGGATGTCGCAGCGTGGAGGAATTCCAGTGTTTGAACAGGATTGAAGAGGGAACCTATGGTGTGGTGTACAGGGCAAAGGACAAAAAGACTGGTGGGTGTCCACTTCCTTCAGGTTATTTGGGGCTGCATTTGTGTGCAAATCATCATTCTGCACGAACAAAATCTATTTAAAATATTTCTTTCCCAGCAAACTGCTCGTTTTCGAGGCAAACCAGCACAGTTAATTAAATATTTAATCAGCCAGACAACACTGGGGGACCTGGAAATGTGGATTTATTAACTGTGTGGTGGGAAATGTGCTTCCTTTGCAGATGAAATCGTGGCTTTGAAGCGACTGAAGATGGAAAAGGAGAAGGAAGGTTTTCCCATTACTTCCCTGAGAGAAATAAATACAATTCTGAAAGCACAGCACCTGAATATTGTCACTGTCAGAGTAAGGCTGCAATCTTTGGTGTCTGAAGTACTTTAGCTCTTGAAATACTCTTGGCTTTTAAATATAAAAATACCAGCAAGCCTGGCAGATCTTGTTTCTGTGAGCAGTTGTGTGCTGCTCTTGAGGCTCTGTGGAGATCTCTGCCTCCATAATTTGATGCTTTACAAAAATGAGCTGGGTTTTTCATAGGAAAAAAAAAAATTTCTAAATATTTGACCATCCTCTCGCCAGCACATTTCTAAAATTGATTTTGGTTGCTTTTTAAACACCATGTGCAGCTTTTGCTCATCTGCTTCTGTGTTGCAGGAGATCGTTGTGGGCAGCAACATGGATAAAATCTATATTGTGATGAACTATGTGGAGCACGACCTGAAAAGCCTGATGGAAACAATGAAACAGCCTTTCCTGCCAGGTACAGTGCCCTGAAATTCTCAGAGCTGGAGAAGTGGCCAGCACAGATGGCCCCAAATGGCCCTGAGCTGCCTTTGAGCAGTGCCATGTGTTGCTTTGGAATGTCCTGTGTTCCTTGGGACTGAATTTTTCTGTCTGTTCTGTAAAACCTGACACAAATTAAAGTGTTGGCTGATCCTCGTGGTGATAAATCCAGTTTGTGTGTTTGGGGTGGAGCTGTTCAGAGGGGAAACTGGGGAACTTTCCCCTGTGCTGAACCGGAAAAGAACACTGGGCTTTAATTTTGGCCACTTTTTATAAGAGGCAATAATTTCTGAGCATAATTTGGATGAATTCCAGCTGCCCAAATGAATTTTGCTGTTCTGTGACACATTTATACTGTGCTTTTCACTTGGCACTTCTTTCTGCCTCTTTCCCTATTCTCCATACAAACAAAGCACAAATTGAAGGTAAATTTATTTATTTTTTTCAATGCATTTTGGGGTTTTTTTATCATTCCAGGGGAAGTGAAGACTTTGATGATTCAGTTACTGCGAGGGGTCAAACACCTCCACGACAACTGGATCCTCCACCGAGACTTGAAAACTTCCAACCTGCTGCTCAGCCATTCAGGCATTTTAAAAGTAAGAATTAATTAAAAACTGAGAAAATCAGGACAAATTCCGTGCTGCAGAATTCCAGCTGTGCCCCAAGCCTGTGCAATGGCTGTCGTGGCACTGATGGTGAATGGACAGTGCTGGAAAAGTTGTTTTATTTTCTTTTCAGGTTGGAGATTTTGGGCTAGCCAGGGAATATGGATCTCCCCTGAAGCCCTACACCCCTGTGGTTGTGACCCTGTGGTACAGAGCTCCAGAATTGTTGCTTGGAGCAAAGGTGAGTTCCTTCTTCTGCCTGACTGTGTTTTATCAATCGTCATCACAGTGTGAGCACGCTTGGGTCTTTATATAGGGGAAAATCCTGAATATTCAGTGTCCAACCTCCTAATGACATCTGAAACTTTTCCATCCTCCCCACCCACAGGGTGGGTGGGTGGGTGACAGGTGGATTTTGGTTTTTTGGAATGCTGATGTGCTCAGTGCTGATGGATTTCTCATGGATTGTGGCAAAATGTCACCTTTGACAGCTGGATTTTTAATGAGTCTTAAACCCGTGACATCTGAGAGCAGAACAAGGTGCTGGCACTATTCTGGAATGTTCCCTGCTGCTAAGTGAAATGGGGGTGAAATCAGCAGGGTTCTGTAGGGCTGCAGTGGCAAGGAGAGGCAATACTGGTTTGTCACCTGTGCTGCTTTGTTTGTGAGTGGCAAAGAGAAGCATCAGCGTGGAGACTTTCACCTTTCATCCTGAAAGATTGGTATTGCTCATAATTCACAGTAATTAGAATTTTGAAATAAATACAGGTGAGACCTGGCCCGTGGCTATGGGATTGGTTGTGTATGTTCTGCTCAAAAAAAACCCAAAAAATCCCCCCAAAAAACCCAAATAAACCCCACAGTGCCCCTCCAAACAACTCAGTGAAAACATCTTCCTGGTTTTTATTTTATTTTATTTTATTTGCCTTCTTTGCAGGAATATTCCACTGCCATAGACATGTGGTCAGTGGGATGCATTTTTGGGGAGCTGCTGACACAGAAGCCACTGTTCCCTGGGAAGTCAGAAATCGACCAGATTAACAAAGTTTTTAAGGTAATTTTTATAATGTTTTGGGATTTTTGACTGTTTTTAGAAACAGGAAGATTGGAATAGTGCTTGTTGCTCTTTAACAGATTGATAAAAAGTTATTTAATCTGCTTTCCAACACTTTGAATGGGCTGAGACCACGATTTGTTGTGTCTGTTTTCTCTGGATACTTCCCAACTCCTAATAAATAAACAAATAAAGGATTGCTCTCTGAGGTTTATTAAAGAGCTATTTTAATTTGCAGGATCTGGGTACTCCCAGTGAAAAGATCTGGCCTGGTTACAACGAGCTGCCAGCAGTGAAGAAAATGACTTTCACAGAATATCCCTACAACAACCTGCGCAAGAGATTCGGGGCTCTGCTCTCTGACCAGGGCTTTGACCTGATGAACAAGTGGGTGCCAAATTCCAGGGGATCCCTGGGAATATGTGGGCAGGAAGACAATTTTCTGTCTTGTGAAAGGTTTATAAAATCAAGGCCAGGCTGTGCAGTTACAGGAGAACTTGGTGTGGTGATAGAATGTCTAAAATCGCTCTTGAAATAGCAAAAATTGTAAAATATTCTAAAGGAATTGTCCTGGATCCAGTGATTTCACCTCTGGGAGCAGATCCCTACAGAAGCTGCTTGGATGTGGAATTCCAGCTGCTGTGCCATAAATGACAGGAGGAGCCTGCCTTAAAAATCAGCTCTGTGGCAGCAATCATTAACAGAATTATTCCCAATTAATGGAATTACTCCTAATACCCAATCATAGAATATGCAAAACTCATAGAATTATACCCAAAATACCCAGTCATAGAATGAAAGCAAATTAATAGAATTATACCAAATATCCAGGAATAGAATTATATCCAAAACCAGCAATAGAATTAATCCAAATTACTAGAATTATACCCAATACCAGTAATAGAATTAAAGCAAATTAATAGATTTATACCCAATACCCAGTAGTAGAATGATACCAAATTTCCCATTACCTACTCATAGAATTAAACCCAATACCCAATTAATAGAATTCTACCCAATACCCTTGGGATTGCACCCAGCTAATAGAATTATACCCAGTACTCAGTAATAAAATGATAGCAAAATAATAGAATTATACCCAATAATAAAATTACAGTAAAGTAATAGAATTCTACCCAATACCCAGTAATAAAATTATACCAAATTAAAAGAATAATACCCAATAATAAAATGATAGCAAAGTAATAGAATTATACCCAGTACTCAGTAATAAAATGATAGCAAAATAATAGAATTATA
>PYHW01010444.1:740840-764875 GCA_013186435.1 Turdus rufiventris
TGTGGAGTCAGATTTGGGTTTGTAGCCCCGATTCCCAGAGCTCTGCAATAAAATCATCTGCAGATAATATCCTGTGATTGTGTTTCTGTGCCAGCAGGAGATGGGAGACACTCCAGGACAGCTGAGAGCCCCTTAATTTCCAAATTATAGTAAACTGGGAAGGAGGGAACTTTCACTCTCCATTTTAGGAAAAGCTCCTGCCTTTTTCCTGGCAATGCTGTCCCCTAAACCAGGACAGTTTCTGTTCTAGCAGGAGGAGATGGGAGACACTCCAGGACAGCTGATGCCTTAAGATTTTAGCCTTTACAATTTTCAAATCCTGCATTATTTCAGTGTGTGAGTGCATAACTCCAGACTCCATACAGAGCATTAGCAGTGTCTTCACATTTTATCTGTCAAAACAATTCCTCTAGGCCTGAGATCCAGACCCTACAGCCCCAAAAAGTATAAACAAAAGTGAATTGTGGGGGAAGAACTGGGCAAATATGACTTCATTACCTGAAGCTGTAATTGGAGGATTAACCCCTGATATGCAAATGGACCAAACTTAGAATTGTGTGAAAAAATCATCCCCACACAATTGGGGTTTGTCCATCTTGGGTTTTTCACTGCCCAAGGTATTGAAAGCCTTTAATAAATCCCCACTTTATTCTCTTAACCTTCACCATCCTCTGCTCTACTCCAAGGCATCACAGAATAAAAAACTTGATGGGACAGGACCCCGGGGGCTGGGGAGCAGCAGTGTTGGGGTTCCCAGGAGCTGAGAGCAGCCCTGCCCCATCCCAGAGCAGGAATGAGCCCTCAGGAGCCTCCTGGCCACAGCAAATGCTGCAGCTCTGCCTGGAAAGTTTTCATTTCCTCCTCTCCTCGCCACAGAAGAGATGGAAATCTGGAGAAATGACTAAAACAGGCAAATCTTTGTGCAGGGAGCTCTCTGAAATGCCTTCAAAGCAAACAGAAAAGCCCTGGAAAGGCTGGAGTGCCTCTAAGGCATGGAACAGCAAAGGACATGGAACGTCTGAGGGCAGCTAGAAAAGCTTTCAGTGCCTGAAAGGTGGGATTCTGGAATTCTCCCAGCTCTGTTTCCTCTCTTTGGGGCTCAGACACTGCAAATCCCTGGGCTCCAGAGGCACCAAGGCACTTCCCAAGAGCCAGGGACAGTGGCCATGGTGCAGGAGCAGAGTCTGCCCAGCCTCTGATCACATCCCACAGGCACCAGGAGCTCTCTGCAGCTGCCTCGTGGAAAAAACGAGCCCTGAGAGCTGCAAAAGCCACATCCCTGGTGTCACAGGAGGTGACAGCTCTGCGGCCTGCAGAGCACAAGCAGCTTTGCACAGCTTGGACAGGCTGGAAAGTTCCTCCTGCCCATTTCTGGCAGCCCCATCTCCTTCCAGCCTGAGCCAGTCTCATCTTTCCTTCCTGCAGGGCCAGGTCTCAGTGTTTGCTGCAGCTGGAACCAGCAGCAGCTCTGCAAGGACCACGGTGGGACATCCCTGGGAGCCACCGCCTCGCTCTGGCTGAGATCTGGGGTCACATTTTGGGCTCACAAATCCCTTTCCCTTCACCCCCAGTGGCTTTTCTCTGCTTCTACTCTGACAGTGCCATTTTCCCTGGGTAAAAAAAGGAAAATTTTGCCTCTTTTTGAGCAGCACAGGCAAGGGGGAGGATCTGCTGGAGCTGCAAGAGGAGCCTGGAGAAGATGAGCTCACAATTTCAGGATAATCAGATATTTCCCCCTTTTATTTTTCTCACAGTTCTTTCAGGTAAAGGAGAACGATGCAGATCCTTCCTGCCTTTGGTGTTTTCTCAGGATCCCAGGGCTGGGGCTGGTTACGCATCATCCCTGCTGGGAATTGTGTCAGGCTCAGAGTGAGGGAGGTGTCCCCCACTCCTCAGGATCTCCCTGTCCTCGTTCTGGGTTTTCTGCCAAATTCAGGACACTCTGGATTTGCTTTCCAGCCCCCACAATCCATCCCCGGGTTCTGGAGCTCAGGGAGAAATTTGGCTGCTCTGGCTGTTCAATCCAGCCCAGAGAACAATTCCAGCCAGGAATTCCTGCTGGTTTCTCCTCCTGCAAGGAAAACTGCAGCCCCAGGGCAGAAAAAGGACTGAAAAATGATTGTACCTCCTGGAACTGCCCAGAATAAAAGCTTAAAGCCATTAGGGCTGAAGAGACAAAGGGAAAAAATTCAAATAATGATGATGTGTCACTTCTCAAAATGCAAGGCAGGGCGATGAGGAGTCGATCTCAAATCAAATCAATCTGAGCCAGTCAAAAATCCACAGCAAAGCTGGGATCAGAGGATCTCTCTGGATGCCAAAGATCCAAGATTTTGGAACTGAAAAGGTCACTATTCAATAATCTCTCTCAACATATACATATATATATTATATGTGTGTGCATATAAAATACATATAATGTATATACATAATTTTTTCTCTAGAAATATATAAATTATATGTATATAACATAATAGAAACATTATATATAAATGCCATATGAAATAAGAAATTATGTAAAAATAAATGCAAATTTTCTATTTGAATAAATAGAAAATATTATATAACATACACAATGTATTTAAACATAATAGATATTGTTCTAAATATAATAAATACTATTAGATATATTTATATTTGATATTTATTGGTAAATGTAATAAAGAGGATGTACACACACATTATTTATAATATAGAATAGATATATTATGTTATATTATATTATATTATATTATATTATATTATATTATATTATATTATATTATATTATATTTCTATAATAATATAGATGGTAATAGCTAGAAATAAATTATAGCTATAAATTTTTAAAAATTAAAAATAGATGTACATTTGAAGGGAGACACCTGCCAAGAACCCTGCTCTGAGTTATTCCCCCTGTAATTCACTGAGCATTAATGACTGTAATTTATTCCTTCTCCTCCAGCCCAGCAGCACCATCCCTGAATTAGCACTAATTAACAACCTGAGCATGGGATGCAAATGAGGGGGGCAGTGCCAGGGCCTTCAAACCCACAAAAACCAGGAGAGGCTGCACCTAAAGGTTGGTTTTTATAAAATAAAAGCTGAAATGAAGCTCGAGGAGAAAGTGCAGAGGGATTTGGGAAGACAAATTAGTAAAATTTGATGATCTGTTTTTACAAAGCTGTGGCTCTGCTGGTGGATCAAACCAGCACTGAGAAATTAAAAAAAAAAAAAAAAAGTGGGGAGGATTCCACTGATTGAGGAATGGAAAAGTTATTTGTCTTTACAAACAAACTGCAGATTTGCTGATAAATTTAATTGGATATTTAAAGATGAAAGAAGCAATGGGGAAAAACTGTGAATTCTGCAAGAAATAAAAATTAAAAAGGAGGGTTGTACATGAGAGGGGAATCTCAGGTATCAGTGTTTGGGAAGTCTGAGCCTCTCAAGCACCTCAGCAATGGGGACAGAGAGGGAAATTGGGATAAAAAGGGAGGTGAGGCCTCCAAAAATCGGAGAGAGCCCAGGGGATGCCCCATGGCCTCTGCCTTTAGTGGAATAAAGCAAAAGGACTCCTCTGGCTCCTTTTTGGCCACAAACCCCTGGTGTTTGTGGATTCATTTTCCTGCCATGCAGGTCCCACTTTGGGTCCCACACCACGAGCCCTGGGGAGCTCAGCCCCAGAAATCCTGAGCCAGGCAGGGGCTGGGAAAGCACAAAATCCCCAGGAACAGGAAAAACTCCCAGGGAAAACTCCCCAGGCTCCTGAGAGATCCCAGGGAAAATTCCCAAACTCCTGAGAATTCCCAGGGAGAATTCCCAAATTCCTGAGAATTCCCAGGGAAAATTCCCCCAGTTTTTATTGATAGATCTATTTTTATCTATTTATCTGTTGAGATTAGCCATTTAGAGATTTATTTATTTAGACATTTATCTCTTTAGACAATTTTTTATGCACAGATCTATTTGAGATCTATTTAGATTAGATATTAGACATTTACCTAGTTAGATATTTATGTATTTAGATCGATTTATCTATAGACCTATTAAAATATTTATCTATTCAAATTTATTTATCTGTAGACCTATAAGAATATCTATTTAGATTAAATATTTAGACATTTAAGTATTTAAATCTATTTATCTATAGACCTGTCAGATACATTTATCTATTTGGATTAGATATTTCTCTATCCATTTACACATTTAGATATTTAGATTTTTCCTCTAACCAGAACCCACCTGCACCTCTCTCTGACACCCCCTCCCAGATCTTTTTCCTCACCTGAATTTCCTGCAGTGCAGCCCCAGCTGGATATTCCAGAACTGCCAGCAAAGCCAGCACAGGGAACAGACACAAAAATCCCAGCGTGGCTCTGCAGCCTCTGCTCTTCTTGTCCAGGCCCAGGGAGCTTTTCCTTCTGCCTGCAGAGACTCGTCCAGCCTGGTCCATGTCGTTCCTGAGCAGTTTTTGGAGGAGTTTTTGGGACAGGCACTCAATTCCCTGCACAGAATGCATCTGGAATCCTTGAGCTCACATTTGGAGTTTGTGAGCAGCCCTGAAGATACTGCCAGAGCTGTGCACAACCAGTTTCAAAAAGCTCTTTAAAAAAATTTTAAAAAAATAAAAGAAAGAAAGAAAGCAAAAAAAAAAAAAAGTAGACTTTACATTAAGCCTCTCTCCAATGTGCCAAAGATTCTCTCAGGCTCTGCCAAGTGGGATCGTGTTACTGCAGCTGAAATTTGGGCTGGCTGAGGAGCAGCAGCAAAGTGAAACAAGCTGGGGTGGACATGAACTCTTCTCTTTAACTGTGTGAGCAACACGGGGCAAAGCTGCAGTTGTCAGCTTTATGTAATGAATAAAAAAAACCAAAAATAAAAACGGGGGAGGGGGCAGCAAAGGAATCCAGAAGGGCAACATCACCCCCCTGGAATGTGTCACTGGGGATCCTCAGGATGGAAAATGAGATTTTGGGAGAGCAGCCTGGGCTCTGTGCTCGGGGAGTTGACAAAGTCACACAACAGCAAACACCAGCCCCTCTCCCATCCATCTGGGCTGGGGATGTGCCAGTTGCTGGTGTGCTTTGGGTTCTGCAGTGTTTTCAGATCACTCTGGGTTTGGGGGTTTGTCCTCAGCTGGGAGGTTCCTTGAGGCATCTCCAGGCACAAATCAATTCAGGACTTTTGGAAAAAGCTCACTCAGAAATTCTCAGCTTTTCAGAGACAGCTGCACTTTTCTGTCTGCTGCTGAGGTGGGGTGAACTCAACCCCAGTTCTGCCCAGCCAGAGGAAAAGGAATTCTGTGAGCTCCCAGTTCCACCAGCAAATGCCAGGGAGGGGGAAGGTCATGCAAAAATTCCTTGGGGGCATTTGAGGCATTCAAAAGGTTTCAGAAAAGCCTTGTAATTTTAATAATGAAAAATGCTTTAATTGGAATTTTTTCCACCCTAGTTCATAATCAACCCTGCAACATTTTATTAGTTCCATATATTTTCAGCCTAGAGCTGGCCTGGAGCTTTTAAACAACTCGGGATACATCAGGCCACTGAGTCTGGGTGTACAATTTCATGAACATTTTCCTTTTCAATTCTCACCAAGAAAAAACCACCACAAAGCAGCGGTTCAGACCCCAGGAAAAGGAGGGGATAAGGATTAACAGGCAAGGAAACAATGGCTAGAATTACAAAGGGAAGCTGGAGCAGGAGGAAGAGCAGGGTGCAGAGCTCTCCCTCCTGTGGAATTGGCTGCAGCTTTCTAGGGATGGTTCCTCCTTCCCCAGCAGCACTGCTGGCAGAGGGAACTGAAAAAAAAAAATAAAAAAATCCTGCATTTGGAGTCCAAAGAAATGCAAATGCAGCCCTGTTTGTGGTTTGAGCTCCGAGGGAGAAACTCAACTCATCTGTGCCTCGAGTGCCTGATTCTCCAGGTTTCTTTCAGAGGCTGCAGAGGGGAACAGAAAGGCTGATGGAGAGAGGAGCCTGGAAGGAAAATCCTGCCTGGGAATGGGGCTCAGACCTCCAGCCAAGAGCTCTCCTCCAGAAAAAGCAGCTTGAAAGAAAAATATTGTTATCAAACACAGAGCTGGAAGAACACTGAGTTTCAGTCACGAACAGCTTCAAGCGCCTCTCCCAGAGCCAGGAGGGAGATTTCAATCGATGCTCTGCACACCCAGCTCGGTTCTCAGGGCACTCCAGTGTCCCCAGTCCCAGCCCTGTCCTGCTGCTGGGACAGGCTCAGACCCAGCTCTGGGCAGAACAGAAAATCAGTGAGATCTGCCCGAGGTCGATGTGGAATCTGGCACAACAGGAACACCCCCCAGCACCCACACAGTGCTTTATTTATGTGGAACTCATTTTTTTGAAGGAGAGCAGAAGAACCTTTAAATCTCTTTAAAGCAGAGATTTGGGACTCACACAAGCACAGCCGGAGAGGACCAAAAACTTCCTTCATAATGTAAAGTTTTTGTGGAACACATCTCAGCACAGCTGAGTGCACAGAGCTTTAGCACAGTGCATTTTTAGGACCTCACTGCTCCTGAATCCTTCTCCATGCAGCTACTAAGGGTTAGCAGAGCCAAGAAAACTTTTCCATGAGTCACAGAACCATGCTGAATGGGAAGAGACCGTGCTGCACATGATCTATTTGATCCTGTGCTGGCTGAATGGGAAGCATGGGCTGCAGGGACCATTCACCACCTCGGTGACATTTCAGGGTCAGGTTATCCCTGCTGGGGTCAGAAGGGACAGCAGGGTTTCTTGGAAAGCACTTTGCCTTCTCTCCCCACATGCACTGTGCCCATCTTCATGGAAATTCAGCACATCCAAGCCCACCAAAGCCCTGGCTGCAGAGAGCTTTCAGAATGATTACAGAGGAAGGGAAATATTTGCTGAGAAACCAGCTCAGCACCGAGGCCAAGACAAACCTCGGTTTTTAGGGCAATGAGAGTCAGATGAGGAGAGCACTCAGCACTCCCAGATGCAGCTCATGGAGCTGAGGAATTCCTTGCTGTGATAAAATCCCAGAGGAAAAGCACAGAATCCTTGGTGACAGTGCTGGAAACGCTCCCCACACCTCACCAGGAGCTCTGCTGAGTTTGAGAGGTTCTGGAGTGCAGCTATTTGGTTTGGACTCCAGGCAGGATCTAAATTTGGGCTGCAGGAACATTCCTGGCGCTGCTGCGCGTCTCAGAGCAGTGGAACTCATGACACTGAGGGAATCCAGGGCTGCAGGGGGAGAGGGGAGCAGGGCACAGAAATCCCTCTGCTTTCTCCTCCCTGCATCCAGGGCTGCACATCCTGAGCTGCACAAACCCCACACTGGGCAAGGAGAGCACACAGAGCACTCCCCTGCTCCCAGCACCTCAGCTTTGCTCTTCTCACTCAGCTGCTGAAATGTTTTGGTTTAAAGCAGGGCTGTGCAGAACACACAACACATGGTTCCCTTCCCCAGGGCAGCCTGTAGCTCAAAAATACACATTTTTTCACCTCTGTGGATTATTCCCAGCATTTCTCTCCTTCCCTTTTTCAGCCTCCATTAAATGTTATTTTTCAGCACAATTTCCAGTATCTCTGCTCCATTTCTCAGGATGCTGGAAATGTTTCATTCCCAGCCCCCAAAATAACACAAAAACAACCTATGACAACAAATATTACAGCAAAACCCTAAGAGATGCCACACAGAGAACAACCATGAGGCCCAAAGGATCCTCACCTCTCATCAAATCTATTTTTTCAGGGATTGGAGCCAATTATTCATCATTGGAACAAACCAGCCCCATCAGCTTCCCTTGTTGTGATTTGGGAATTCTGCACAGAGGTGGGGAAAGGAGAAGGACCCAAAATCTGATGGCTCAAGGCAGCAGGATCAGGATTTCATCTGCAGAAAATGTGATTTTTTACCAGGGCTCAGCTCCTGCTTGTGAAAGGAATCAGGAAACTCTCACACAGCCCTTTAAAAAGCACTTAGAGATTCCAACTTGGGGGGGAAAAAGAAAATAAAACCAACAACCCAACATTCCTGCACGGTTCCTGTGGGAATGGCACTGAGAATTTGTGCTTTTTCTGCGGGTCACGGGCTAAAAAAAGGGATTTGTGTGCTCCAAGAGGGAGCAGGAATGTTTGGGGGCTAAAGAGGATTCTCCCATTTTCAACCCTGCAGCCCCTCGTGATCAGCATCTGCTGATGTTCCTAGAAAAAAAAAGCCATGGTCTGATGGATAACAAATGAGCTGCAAACAGCTCCAGCTGGCAGAGAAAAAGGAATATTTTGCTTCACTTGTCAGTTTGAGCTGCTGCTCACAGGCAGGAGCTCAGCACTGCACTCCTGACCACGGAGAGCAGAAATTTGGGGATGAAATGAGGGAGAAAAGTTTCCCAAAACACAAATAACGAAGTGGATCCACACTGAGCTAAGAATTGCTCCTCTGGGTGGGATATTTTTGTCCCTGCTCTCTGGTGGGATGTTTTAATAACCTATTTTTAATATTATTAATTCATTTGTGGGTGGGACAATCCTCCTGAAATCCTGGCAGCAGCAAACAGAAAGGAGAGATGGGTTCTTCACCTGACTCTGCTTTGCAAGAAAAATCTCTTTGCAAGAAAAATCTCTTCAAGAAAAATCCTTCTCTTTTCTTCTCTTCTAGCTCAGTCTCCCACTGCCTGTAAAACAGAGTTTTGGCCACAATTCCAAGGCAAAATGTTTAGAAATTTTTTGTAGCAAGTCTGAGATGAGCTGAGTGTTAAAATTGAAGTTGTGCACCAGAAAATTCTGGAAAATCCGGGAATATCAAAGGCTCAGAGCTGCATCCAGGAGAGGGCAGAAGCCTCAGCTCCTCTGCAGAGGGTTCACCCAAATCTCCTTTTGGGAGCCAGCTGGGCACAAACATGAGCAGGAAGCTGCTCATTACCCACACCAATTAAAAAATGATGATATTTGCCTCTAAAGGAGCATTTCCCTCTGCTCTGGCATCTCCTTCCCTGCCTGCAGCAGCAGGAACAGCTCACCTGTTCTACAGCCAGCAAGAAATCCAAAAAAACAGCAAGAAATAAAAAAAAACCCAAAAAATCCAAGAACCAGCAAGAAAGCAAAAAACCAGCAAGAAATAAAAAACCCCAAGACATCAAAAAAACCAGCAAGAAATCCAAAAACCACCAATAAATTAAAAAACCACCAATAAATTAAAAAACCCCAAGAAATCCAAAAACCACCAAGAAATCCAAAAACCACCAATAAATTAAAAAAACCCCAAGAAATCCAAAAACCACCAAGAAATCCAAAAACCACCAATAATTTAAAATCCCCAAGAAATCCAAAAACCACCAATAAATAAAAAACCCCCAAGAAATCAAACAACCACCAAGAAATCCAAAAACCACCAAGAAATCCAACAGCAAAAGGGTAGAAAAGGCCAAACAGGGGAGGAAAATCACCTTTCCCCAGCTCTCCTGTCTCAGGATTTGATGCAGGTTTATCAAGGAAGATAAAAAAGATCAACCAGAACTCGATTTCCTCTTCCAAAGCCTGAGCTGAGCCTGGCCAAAAACATTCCTGGCACAAAGGGGCACCTGCTGCCTTCTGCCACCTCTTGAATTGAAAAAAGATCAAATATAAAATTTGAGGGGAGCTCTTCCTTCCCTTCCAAATCTCTTTTCATTACCAGGAAAGAAAAAAAAAAAAATTTTAAACAACTTCAGTTTTCTGCAACAGCTGCAAGCTTGGAAGTCAAAGGCTGCAATTTCTTTTTTTATCTTTTAGGGAAAATGATCTCCTGGAAACTTCTTTTCATTCAGCACCCAAAAAAAAACAATTAAAAAAAATTAAGCAGATGCTGCATGTTGTTTTTCCCGAATAAAAGGACACCTTTGGAATAAGAGATGAGAATTCCACAACAGATCTTGAACATTTGGTCACCTCTGTCCCCTCTGCCCTGGTGCCAGCACAAAGACAACACATGGTGAAAAATATCCTTCAGCATTCTGCATTTTTAAATTTGGGAACAAATGATTTTTAAAAAAAAAGCTTAGCACAAATAACCTGCAGAATGATTCCCTTGCACCAAGAACTGGTTGATAAAAGCAGCTCCTACGGGACAAAGCTGGCTCAGATTTGTACTTCTAAACATTTTTGCTGCCCCAGCAAAGATTTTGGGGAAATTCCTGGATGATTCCAATGGGATTCCCAGCAGCGTGGATTTCTAGGAAATTATGAGAATCTGCTCCTCTGCTTTTTACACCAAAGCTGGCTCTGAAATTCAGCTTTAGGTTATTTGGGTGCTGAGTATAAGCCAAACAAATAATTCAGGGGTTAAAGCTGATCTGTTTTCATAGATTAAAAAAAAAATCTATAGAAACTGTAACAAGCTCAAGTGAATATTTTGATAAATATTATCTCTAGAAGTCAAGAATTGCTGAAATAACTCAATACACCACAGGGTTATAAATAATAAATATTCCCAGAAGCACCACACATTCCACACAGTTCAACATTTCTTGAGAAGCTCTGCCAGCTCTTTGCTAACGAACAAAGGGAGCAGAGGAACACGGGAATTTTGTTTTTCTTTTGTTTAAATATTGCTTCCAATACGTAACAAACAGGAGGTTTGGGATCACCACCCCCAGACAAACAGCCACACTTCCACCAAAATGGATTTTACAGGATGGTTCAGTGGGTAATAATTCTTCACTCAGCTGCAAAACAACACAGCTGGATCCATAGTGCAGCTACTGTTTGTACATTCATTTTTAATGCTCAGGAAAATAGATATTTTTATTTTATTAAGTTTTGCTGCAAAACAAAGAAACAAAAATGAAATCCCTTTTATTTATTTTTTTTTCTCCTCCCCCTCGTATCTTAATTATTACTATTTTATTTTCTTTACACTTTGACTGGAGTATTTAACACCTGCCTTTGGCATTATGGATAGAAAGCTCAGGAGTCTCTGAACACACGGCTCTGCCAAAAGAAAAATAAAATAAAATATGGAAGAAGAAGAAGAGTGTCACTTAGAGGTCAGAAATATTTGTTGTAACAGATTTTCTCCCATCAGTGTTCACTACTTTTTCTCTAAGGCACACGCTCTGTCTTTAGGAGCTCCCGGCATCCAGGTTTGCTGTTGGTGAGCCCCAGGGGTTCAGAGGGGGCAGTTTGGGGACATCATCTCCCTGTTCCTGTCCCTGTCACCTGGCAGAGCTGATCCCCGGGGTCTCCTCGGGAATTGAGTCCTGGATGCCTCTGGAACAGCCCAGGGAATCTGTTCTGCGGCTCTGGCAGCTGCTGGGTTCAGGGGTGGTGGTGGGTGAGCAGCACAGGTGAGGGAGGGGCTGTGCCTTCCCTGGGACACCCCGAGGGGATCCTCCTCCTCCTCTTTATCCTCCTCCTCTTCCTCCTTTATCCTCCTCCTCCTCTGGCACATCCCTTCTGTGCTCCCCTCCAAACGATCCAGGGAGGGGAAGCAAAGAAAGGATGGAACAAAGATCAGGATCTTCTCAGGGAGTGGAGCATCCTCACTCGATGATGGGGATCCTCTTGGGGGGTGAAACATCCTCAGATGAAGATCAGGATTCTCTGAGGGAGTGGAACATCCTCAGATGAAGATTGGGATCTTCTCAGGGAGTGGAGCATTCTCAGATAAAGATCAGGATCCTTCCAGGGGGTGAAGCATCCCCAGATGAAGATTGGGATTCTCTCAGGGAGTGGAGCATCCTCAGATGAAGATGGGAATCCCCTCGAGGGGTGAAGAATCCCCAGATGAAGACTGGGATCCTCTTGGAGGGTGAAGCATCCTGACACGAAGATGGGGATCCTCTCTGTGAACCTCACAGAAAGATGGGGATTCTCTCTGGAATTACCCTCACACAAAGATGGGGATTCTCTCTGGGGGTGAAGCAGTCCCAGATGAAGATGGGGATCTTCCCTGGGCCCCTCACACAAAGCTGGGGCTCCTCTCTGGTCCCCTCACACGAAGATGGGGATCCTCTCGCGGATGGCCTGGCGGCAGATGGGGCACACGGTCAGGGCCGTGCTGCAGTCTGGGCACGAGCCGTGCCCGCACTGGAACACCAGCTTGATCTGGTCGTCGATGCAGATGGGGCAGGTGATCCTCTCCTCCATCTGCCGGTAGCGGCTCTGCAGCTCCTCCATCAGCTTCCTCTGCTCCGTGCACTCGGAGCTGGGGCTGCACTCCACCTCCGTGCTGTCTGTGGGCACAGCGGGGTCAGTGCGGCTCCTCAGCAGCATCCCACTCACTCTGCACTCAGTCTCACAGCAAAATCCTGTTCTACACACTCCCCTCTGCTCACCTGCTCAGTGGTTTGGGTCATCTCAGCAGCAGCATCTCACTCTCACTGCACTCAGTCTCACACCAAAATCCTGCTCTACACTTGCTCAATGCTTTGTGTGTGTTTAGGATGGTTTGGTGTTCTGGTTCCTCCTCTCAGCAGCATCTCCCTCACATTGCACTCTTTCCACTCAGTCTCAAGCCAAAATCCTTTTTTACACACTTCCCTCTGCTCACCTGCTCACTGCTTTGTGTGTGTTTAGGACAGTTTGGAGTTTTGGCTCCTCAGCAGCATCTCACTCACTCTGCTCCCTGCACTCACACCAAAATCCTGTTCTACACACTCCCCTCTACTCAGTTACTCAGTGGTTTGTGTGTGTTTGGGATGGTTTGGTGTTCTGGTTCCTCCTCTCAGCAGCATCTCACTCACACTGCACTCCCTGCACTCACTCTCACACCAAAATCCTTTTTTACACACTCCCCTCTGTTCACTCCCTCAGTGGTTTGTGTGTCTTTCGGATGGTTCGGTTGTTGTTTTTTTTTAAATCCTGTCTGAGATTCCTGCCTTGGTGCCCTGGAATAAGCTGTTCCTTTCAAATGAAAATATTCCAAGTTGGTTGTGATATTCTGCCTCGCTGATCCAGGAATCCTTACAGTGCTCTCTCAACCTCCTGGTGACACTTGGGACTCCCAATTTCTGGCTAAGAGTATCCAATAAATGTTTGTGTGTCTTTCAGGTCACACAAGAAGAATCCATCTGAATCATTTGTGTTGATTTTTACATAAATAAAGCTACATAAAAAAGAGTCATTAGGTTGACTCTGTGAAATGAAAGAATCCCAAATCCTGGCTAACTGGAGATTGGGTAAATGTTTTCCTGCTTTCAGCTCAGTGCAGCTCTCACTGCTCATCTTCTGCTCCTGAATCACTGATTAGGCAGCTTTACTCTTCACTACAGATGTCCCTTTCCTCAGTATTCTGGAATTAGCTGCACATCAGTGCAAGAAGTGATTTCAAATCCTGTCCTTGGGGACAGACAGTTTGTCAAAGGCAAGCCCTGAAGACATCACTGCCAGGGAAATCCTGCTGGTATTTCAGAGACCTTGATGCTCCTCCTTCCACTGGCAATTTGCCTGCAAATGTCTTATTTGGAATTCCCATCATTATTTTGCTGCCAGTCTGCAGCAAAGACAAATGCTCCTGTCCACTTGTCAGGTCGAAAGTGATATTTTTGGCATGCTGGAGTTCCAAAGAGGAGTTGTGGCTCTGCCAGCTGTGCATGTCCAACACCATGGGACTGATTCCTGCTTTTTTTGCCAGGCATCAAGTCACAAGGCTTGAGCCTGACTCCAGAAAAAGCCCAGAATGCTCAAGCATGAGCAGCAGGACATGCAATTAAATCCTCACGTGCCCTGGGAGTGATCTCAGCCCTCACAACCACTCTGGAAAAGGTTTCAGTGGCAACTTGCAGCAATCCCATGGCAGAAAAGCAAACCCTGCTGACATCACAGCTCCTCCTGACACTGGGAAATGTGGGCAGGAGACAAATCTGTCTGAAACTGGGCTGAAGAGCTTTACTGAAATACTCCAGCTCTGATTTCTGGATAGCTGGGTCATGCCAGCCCTGCACAGACACAGATTGCTCAGCAAGGCTTGCACAAAATGTAATTTTCCCTCACTGCTAAATCACCCCATGTGAAACCAGACTAAGGAACCTGGTGTTTGCTTTCAATATACAAAATAAGCCAGGCCCAAGTAAAAGTCCCTTAAATGTCCTGTCCTGTGTGTGCAGCTTGAGCTTGGCCTAGGACACCTGACAAAATCTAACAGAATTTACTTTTGTTTGCTCTCTAAAGGTGGATAATGCAACAGGCACACACACACACAAAGCCAAAATAAACAAACTCTTATTTCACTGAAAATCACTGATGCCCCCCAAGCCCACCCTGTGCAGGACCCTCCCCAGAGCCCTGACCAGCAGGAAGAGCCAGCACATACCTTGTTTCAGTTTTTTGGTTATTGTCACTTGACATTTGATGCACTTCTTCATCCTCCTGGAGCATTCTGCCACGGTGACACAAGGAGAGATGAACAATGAAACTGACTCAAGAACATCAGATCTGAGCAACCCGAGGCCTCCCTGGGTGATTAAGGGATTGCTGTGCACAGAATGAGGTCACCACCTGCTCCCTGAGCTGTGCCCTACTCTCTTGTTTCATCTTTGCCAGGTCAGCAGCAAACACAACACCTTTAAATCCTCCCAGCTCTGCCCCTGAAGCTCTGGCACAGAGCTCTGACCAAACTCCCTGTGGTCACTCTGTGCCTTGTGAGATGAACTTGCTGACAAGTCTGAGCAGGCTGCCCTGAAATCAGCTGAAATCCTGAAGAATGAGGAGTTGTGAAAGGCAGAGGAGAGGGAAATCCTTCTCAGGAGGTTTCTGGGGGATAAAGCACTGACTGCCAGAACTGCTTTTCCCTCTGAATTACCCAAGCATCTCTAAGGCCAAGCAAAGCTGCCTGGAGTCCCAAGCAGCAGGTGGGCAGAACATTCTGTGTTTTTTCAGAGATAACTCCGGCTGTCTGAGATGCTGAAATCATGCTGGGCTTGCTTCAGGACACAAACAGCACAAAAGCTCTGTGTCTAAGCAGGGCTGGATTTCTGACAGGGCAAAGAGGGAGGCTTGGGTGGGGAAACACAGAAGAAAAACATTAAAAAGAAAAGTGTGGACTCACCTTCACACACAATACTGTGCTGGCATGGGAAGAAATGGATGAGCAAGGCCAGCTCTGAGCAGACCAGGCACTCAGTGGGCACTGCCTCGCTGGACACTCTGAGGTTGGTCATGGTGTTGGGCGTGGTGTGCACACGGCGAAGGCTGCAGGTGATGGTTGAGCTCTCAGAAGAAATCTGCTGTTCCCTGCAAGCAGGAGGCAGCAGGAAATGTGAGCCACGAGCTCCTCCAGCAGTGGGGAACACTGAATTGTCTCTGGGAAACAGTTCACAGGGAGATACAGCAGCACAGGCTGGGGTAGATAAACCTGGGAACCTTCCCTGCTCTGCTGGGACAAGCTCAGCTGGGATTCTGACCAGTTCTGTCCAAAAAAAACCATGGAGCTCTAATATTTACACAAATTGAAACTGGAGGTAACACTAAGCCAACAGCACAATCATCTGCTGAAAGCAATAATGAGAAATGTCAGCCTGGCAGAAATGACATTTTTAAGGAACAAAACCTCAGTCCAACCCACGCTGCACTGACAGAGCTCCTGTGGCAGAGGTTCAAGGGACACTTTTCACTTTTCACCTCCTATTTGCAGTGGCCAATGACAGCACTGGGTGGTTCCTCCTCCAGCCTGTGCCTTCAGATAAAAAACAACTCTGTTTTCATGTTTGCAAAGTCCAAATGCAAACAGAACCCAAGATAAAGCCAGCTTTGACTTGCTCTACTCTCCCCTGGGCATTTTCTCAGCTATTTCTCTTATCAGCTTCAAAACAAGTGTTTATCCAGCCCTGGAATAAATCCTGTGGGTTTTGGTGCCCACTCTTCTGTTGCACTCTCTTTAAATAGCTGTCAGTGAGGAGTCAAATGAAAGTAAAACAGAACCCAGGATTATTCTGCAAAGCTGCTCCTGGCCTCAGTGGCCTCAGAGGCTCCTCAGATTGCCAAGGGGCCGAGTTTGCACAGAGCCTCGTTAATCTGCTCCTCCCAAAGTCAGCACACACCCTCCCATCACCCCTCCAGAACAAACAGGACGTGCTCAGGGTGACATCCAGAGGGTCTCCATCCCTCCTGGGACACCAGGGCTGGGGAAGACTCTGGTTTGCAAAGCTTTCCTGAGGCTCATTACCTGAATTTCTGTGAGAAGTCTTTGATGAGCTGGACAATCCTTCCATCTGTGATGAGGTCCAAAGGAGACTTTCCTCGATGATTTGCATAATTAATGTCTGCTCCTTCTTGGGCTAAGTAGCAGGCAATGGCAGTCCCAACATTCAGCTCCACATTTCCCAGGAAGCCAGAAGCCTGCAGCTAAAAGAAATTGAGAAACACACTCTGTCAACAGAAACAGCTTCTGATCCTCTCCCCTGATTTGCATCAAAACCTAAATAAAATCTTAAACCTTGTACTTAAAACTTGGAAGTGCAACTTTCTGGAAGCACACAAAGACTCTTTTTACCTTTATGTCAATAATGGGTAAAAGTTTGACATTCCAGGGCCAAGAGTGCCTGAGACTGATCCCTACAAATCAGAGAAATGAGCATTCACTTCTGCAGGGAGGGAAAAGGAAGAAGCTGAAGGCCCCACAGAGCAGCTGCTGCAGGGGCCCTAAGTGACATCTATTTAAAGAGGCAAATTTTGATGAGCATGATTCCAAATAATTTCAAGTCAAGTCACATATTCCACTGACTGAAACGACCAGAGCGTGTCAGTCAGGGCAAGTAAAATTAGATGTGAAGGAATCTACAGCATTGAGAGATGATGTTACTGTAAATAATATTGGGAATGACATGCACAGGTCCCTCTTTAGGACTTCCAGGACTTGAGCTACCATCTCCTGGTGGTTTGGGAAGGGGCAGGATGGAAGAGCAGTGCACTGGGCTTTTCCAAGCACCAACAGCTAAAAAGGAGGAATGGGTGGTTTCACTTATTCTGATAATTTCAAATTAAATAATAATAGTTTTTAAAATCTGTGCTGGATTTTCCAGTGAATTAAATCATCCCTGCATCTTTGGCCTATCCTGCAGTGGTTTCTAGATCTTTATATCCATGGCTACAGAGCAGCACAGAGAAATCCAGTTCAGGCTTTGGAACAGCTTCCCCTTCTCCTTCAGGCTGCTCCATCTCCCCTCTCCCCCTGCTGTACATCTGCAGATAACTGGGGTGCCTGTGGTCAGCTCTCCTCATATTTTCCATGCCATCAGACAGAAATGAATTGCTGTGGTTCTGGGGCATGAATTAAACCCAGGAGTCTCTTGGCTCTGGATTCATGACCTTTCCCACGTCAGGAAAGAAGCGCACAATGCTCATAAAAATATCAGAGACGGCTCAGAATTGCTGTCTGCCTATGTCAAACTCCATGCTATAAATTCAGGAGGATCTATTCCTGCTTTCCCACAAGCAAGGCTGGTTTCCATGCATGAAAGGAACTGAGAGCTGCCCTGCCTCCCCTCACCCCCTCAGACCCCACTGATGCTGTCCCACAGAGCATTTTCCTGCTGCAATTCTGACCTTGGAAAGCAGAGCTGCTCCCATCTCCCCCTCGCGCTTCTCCATGGCCAGGGCCATGAGCTGCTGGCGCTCCAGGGCGATGTGCATGGCTGTGTCCCCATCCTCATCCTCAGCATTGACATCACTGCCCTGGCTCACCAGCAGCTGCACCATCCCCACGTGGCCCTGGATCACAGCCAGGTGCAGAGGGCTCTGGTTCCGGTTGTTTTTCACGTTCACGTCGCAGCGACCCTGGAAAAGCAGGAATTGATCAGAATTGATCACAGGGAGATGTGGTTTGGCTGCAGAGCTGAGAGTGTGGGGCCTGGGAGCTCCCCAATCCCACTTTATCTTCACAATTTAAACCCATTTTGTTCTTAGCTAATGCCTTGGGTTTTAGCTTTTATCGTTTTCAGATTCTCTGCTGTTTGGAGTGTAACTCTGAAATTTATTAGGTGTTAGTAAGGTCTCTGCATAGGGTAGTTAAGACAAAACAATAAAACAATTCCTTCCAGATAGAGAATCAAGGACAACTGGTACCAAAAAGCAAAATTAACAGTGATGGAAGGGGGCAAGCCAGGGGCTGAGACTTCATAACCAGGGGCTGTGGTTGGACAATTGACCCCAATGTGTAGATGAACCAAAATTAATAAAAGTGTAAAAACTCATGACTGGGATCCATCTTGGATTTGATTGGGGTGCAGCCCCAGCCAGGCTCTTGCACTGCCCAAGGTGAATCCTTTCAATAAATACAGATTTTATCCCTTTTGCTCTGTCTAGTCTCTGTTCCAGGTCAAGATTTCCTGATCTCCTCCATGCCAGTGCCACAGGAAATTCCCAGGAATGCCAATCCCTGTTTTTCAGCCTGGCAAACAATGCCAGCTCTTCAAAGGGACAGGGACACCCCTGTGGGTGCCAGTGTTAACTCAGGAGAGCTGGGAAATGAGAGATTGGGAGTGGGCCAGGTTTTGAGTTCTTCCTTACCTCTTTGATGAGGATTTCAGCCACTTCCATGTGGTTGTTGAGAGCAGCAAGGTGCAGGGCAGTGAATCCATCTTCCTTCTTGGAGTCCACCAGCTGCCTGGCCCTGGCCAGAATCTTCTTTATGGCTCTACAGAGTTGGACAGGTTGTTAGAGATGGAGGAAATCATTTCTGCCTCTCCTGCTCAGGAGTTATCAATGTCCATGTTTTACAAGGTGGTGCTGACAGCAGCAATGAAGAGCACGCCCTCAAACCCACAAAATTAATTAAAAGAATACAACAAAAGCCCTCAGTTATCATTTAATAAAGCAGGGAAAAGTCACATTGCTGTGAAAATAATGAGCAGATTTATCTTTGGAACAGTTCCAGAGGCTCCTAATCTTTACTAAGACCTTCTCCTGTCCTTCCATGTGTGAACCCAAACATCTCACAGTGTCCAGAAGCAAAGATTTCCCAGCCTAGGGAAAGATGGGATGGAGCAAACAGGCAGGAGTTTCCAGTGAAGGTCTGAAGGGAGGCCAACATCCCTATCCAGCCATATCCAAACCCAAAAAAAGTTTAACCAACTACCCAGAACCACATCTGCCACCTTCTTAGCACAAATTAACACCTGCAAAAGGCATAAAAATGGGGAAAAAAAGAAAAGGACACTTACAGCTTGTTGCCTTTCAGGGCAGAATAGTGGAGCAGGTTGAAGCCTTGACAGTTCTGGACAGTGAAATCTATGTTGGGAACTTCAGTGAGAATCTCAATCACGACTTTGTAGTCCAGAGTGATAGCATAATGCAGGGGGGTGTCTCCCTGGGAATCCTACACATGGAGAGCAAAACAAACACAGGTTACCAACCTCAGAAATTCCAAGGAAACCCCCTGTGAGCAGCTGAAAGTCCTGACCAGCTTTGAGGGACAGAACAGCCCCAGCAGCACAGAAGCAAACCCTAAAAATGGGCTGGGTCCAAGTCAGCATCACTGCCTGCCTTAAAAATCTTTAAAATCTCTAAAAAATGCTGCTGGGAGCAGGAGTGTGGCTAAAACACACAGAACAGCAGCTGAGCTCTCCCTGAAAATGCTGATGTGATGGAGAAGGAACAGACTGAAACCTGGAATTTCAGGAATATTTCCCAGTGCATTTTTACAGGAATTGATTTCTACAAAGCCACAAATGGTGTGAGACATATAAAGAAAAAAAAAAAAAAACCTCAAAAAATCCTCAAACAGCTCCCTGCCCCAAATCCCTGCAGCCCCAAACTTACTGGGAGGTTGACATCACAGTTGAGCTCACAGAGGGCCCTGACCACCTCTGTGAAGCCCTGGCTGACAGCGATGTACAGGGCTGTGCACTTGGCGTTGTTCAGCAGGTCTGCACTGGCTCCTTTAGCCAGCAGCACACGGGCAACTTCAGCTTGGTTTCTGGTTTAAAGCAAAGCCAAAAGCAGAGCAGAGTCAATCCAGCGCTCACAGAAAATCCTTTGTGTTTGCAAAGCAGCAGCACTCAGGTTTTGGGTCCTCTCAGCCACACCTCACTTCTTTTCAGGGTTTAAAAAAAAAACACAAAAGGTTTCTAATTTGTGCTCTCTGCTCTAAATAAATAGGAATTCCCACTCTTAATGAGGAATTCTCCCCTGGTAACTGATGATACAATTTAAAATCTCATCTTGCTCTGAAAAACATAGAGCGACCAACCAACCAAACTGATCTCTAAATATCACCTCCCCCATCCCCTTGAAAAAAAATTTCATCACTAAAACCTCCTTAACAATTTTGTTTTTTCTGATTTTCCTGAAAATTCCCAGCATGGAAACTGAACTAGCTGTGAAGAATAAGAAAACCTTAGAACTTCCTAATATCTTGCTAGATATATTTTTATGCAATTTAGGGAGTTATTCTAGCCAAGCATTAATACACAGACCATTGTTTTATTTGTCCTTGCTTTCCACATCTCACAGAACTTTTCTGCTGATAAATCTCATGGCACTCAGCTCCAACTGCAGTTGTGCTGTCTCTGAGGCCTGCAGCTTTCCCAAAACCCTCTGATTTTAAAGATTCCCACGAAAGCATTGTCCAGTGAGGGAGGAAGGGGAGGAAATGGGGTCACATGGACTAGTGAGATGCAGTTTTAGGGACTAAATTCCCAAGCAGAGGGATGGCACAAGGTGGGATTGAATTCAGGGTAGATTGACAAGGTGGGTGGGAGGGTAGAATTAATTAATTTGGGCAATAAGAGAATATATTAATGAGAGGAATGTTGGATTTGTCTTTACAAACAAGCTGTGGGTCTGCTGGTAGATAAGACTAGAACTGAGAGAAAAAGGAAACAATGGGATTGATTCCACTGATTGATGAATGGTTTTTGCTGATAGATGAAATTGGGTATTGGAAGATGAAAGAAGCAATAGGGAAAAACTGTGAATTCTATAAGAAATAAAAATTAAAAGGGAGGGTTGTACATGAGAGGGGAATCTCAGGTATCAGTGTTTGGGAAGTCTGAGCCTCTCAAGCACCTCAGCAATGGGGACAGAGAGAGGGAAATTGGGATAAAAAGGGAGGTGAGGCCTCCAAAAATCTGAGAGAGCCCAGGGGATGCCCCATGGCCTCTGCCTTTATTGGAATAAAGCAAAAGGGCTCCTCTGGCTCCTTTTTGGCCACAACCCCCTGGTGTTTGTGGATCCACCAACGAGGAGCAGTGTCCTACCCAAAGGCCGCGTAGTGCAGCGCCGTGTCCCCCTCGTCATCACGCAGGTCCACGTTGGCATGAGCCTGCAGCAGCATCCTCACCACCTCCAGGTGCCCCTGGTAAGAGGCAATTTGCAGGGCAGTCCTGCCCTGGTTCTTGGCATCCACCTTTGGGAAGGGGAGAGATACAGAAATTATTCAGGGATGAGCTCGTGCTGTGCCCGGAGCAGGGTGGGAAGAGCTCAGGAATCCCACAGGGTCCCTGCTGCCTCCTCTTCCTGGCCACAGCTCCCTGCTGACCTTGTCCCAGCACATTTAGACAAGAGGGGAGAAGTGAGAGAACAGAGCTGGGAGCTCTGGAATTGCAGAGCCCTGCTGCCGAATCGCTCGGTGCCTTCGAGCACAGCGCTCCTTGATATCTCTGCCAACAATTCCCTTCCCGAGAGGAAAATGTGTGAGGAAATCAAATTAGCTTTGCATAAGGCTCTGGAGGTGCCAAGTCCCTGCTGTGCTGTGCTGCTGCAGGTACTTCAGTGGGTGCAGTGGCTGCAGGGCAGATCTCAGGGCTCAAGTGCTGCACTGAGAGTTTTGGAGAATTAAAGGCACTGAAGAACAAGAGGTAAAAAAAAAAGCAAAGCAGCTGCTGAAACTAGTGGGAGGATAAAGAGAGGAGAAGGAGGCACAAAACCTCAGCAGACTGGCAAGGAGAAGAAGTTAATGAGCAAGGTTTTATCCCTGCAGCAGTCAGAGCACAGGGAAGGCAGCTCCTCCCTGGACAGGCTCAGAATCATGGGCCAGTCCTTTGCCAAAAGGAACTGGAGGTCAGTGCTGTTCTTCCATTTCCACGAGGCAGACAGCGCTGATAAGCTGGAAAAAAACCCTGCCAAGCAATTCCAACCTGCTCTAAGTGAGCCTCAAATCAAGCCTGATCTCTCAGTCAGACTCTAACAGAAAGAGCTAATTTATTCATATAAATATTAGAGTAGAAATAGAAGTCCAATAAAAAGATCTGATCATATAATGGATTCCTTATCTTTGGATTTCCTATCTGGGATCAATCTGAGAATTGCAGGTATTTGTGTGTCCTTCCCAGAAGCCCCATGAAGTTTATAAATAAAGAAATATAATAAATCCCAGACAAAAAAACACTAAATCAGCTTCACAGGGGTTCCTTCAGAGCTGACCCTGGGTCACAGCCCCAGCAAAACTCTGTTTGTTACCCATGGTTTCCAAGGACACACCACTGAAAGTTTTTGGTGGTTCTTTTTATTTTCCCCCTGTTCCTAAACCCAGAGCCCCTCCCTGGAGGAGGTTTCTGATGTGACCCTGACAGTTTGGCACTCTGCAAGCACAAAAATCGTCCAGCAACGAGTCCAGCCCAGTTCCCTGCTCCAGTCAGACATGAGATAAGACACTGCACAGATCTGGGCAGCTTTTCTCCCTCCTGATTCCAACAATGTGATTTTACAAGGTCCTTTAAGGACAGGCAGAGCCAGACACAGCCCCTGCCTTTCTTTTCCAGCACATCCTCTGATATCTGCTCCTGTTTTCCTCTAGATAAACCCCTCTCCCCCTCATTCCACACAGGAAATCTGGGAAAAGCCAGCTTGGGAAATGGGCTCTTCAGTTCAGATTTATTTACAATCTAGAGGTATAAAATATGCACGTTTAATTTGTAAATTTAATCCTAAATTGCAGCAAAATAAAATTCCAACTGTTAGGAGATATCACTAAGCCTGACAAATCTTTGGGGTTTTTTTCACCTCCTTTCCCCTGCTTGACTACAAAATTTTATGGCAGTGTTTTAAAGAGTTAGAAACAAAGGAAGAATAACTTTTTTTTTTTTCTTCCAAACTTGCCTTGTCTGGGTATTTCTGGAGGAGCTCCCGGATTTTGGCTGCGTTGTTGAGGGCTGCACAAATGACCAAGCACCCTGCATGCTCTGATTCCGTCCTCTGGGACAGCAGCTTCTCCAGGACACTCACCAAAGTACCTGAAAAAGAGACAAAAATGGACCTGGCACCCATCATCTCCCAGGGTTTGAGGGGACAGAGGTGTCACAGCTCCCCAGCAGCGCAAAGTTAAAAATTTTTGCAAGTTCTGCCTCAAGTCTGACTTGAGCAAACAGTTCCAGATCCGTCCACATCAGGAAAACAACAACAACAAAAAATAAATCCTGGCAAGTCTGTGCTCCCTCCCACATGATCCTCACACCCAGAGGAAATGAGGATGCTCAGGCCACAAAAAAATTTCTGAGCAGATGTGCAGAGCACCAAAAAAACATCCCCTCCGTGCACCATGTGATCCCAAACTCGATTTCAGGGCAGATTTAGACAAAACAATTGTGGATTTCACAACAGCTCCACGCACAGACCTGGGAATATTTCACAAGGCCTCAAGCATCAGGGTCCTTGTACAGGAAACAGGGAACTGAGACACAGCAAGGATGAGGCAAATACTGAACCCAGGGCAGAGCTGTACTTAGCAATTCTGAGTTCTGAATTCTGTATTTTCCTGTTAAGGCCCAGCTTTGCTTGCTCAGTAAGGCACAACTGGGTTTTATTCTGTATTTTCCCATTAAACCCAGAATTTCCCAGTCCTAAATTCTGCATTTTCCCATTAACCCCCCCATTTCCAAGTCCTAAACTCCTGTGAGTCATAAATTCTGTATTTTCCTGTTAATCCCATCATTTCCTAAACCTAAATCCTACATTTCCCTCTTAATCCCAGCATTCCCAAACCCTAAATCTTGCATTTTCCTACAGCCCAGCTTTGCTTGCCCAGTAAAGCACAGCTGGAATTTATTTTGTATTTCCTCATTAATCCCAGCATTTCCCAGTCCTAAATTCTGCATTTTCCCATTAACCCCCCATTTCCAAGTCCTAAACTCCTGTGAGTCATAAATTCTGTATTTTCCT
>PYHW01010444.1:769104-780018 GCA_013186435.1 Turdus rufiventris
ATTACCCATCATAATTAACATTACAATATTCATGGTACTATTTTCCAATCACAAAAACTTAGTGTGTTACAGTTTAACCTAAAAGTTGTTTTTCAGTGAAAAATTCTCAGATCTTTTCTCTACTTGCAACATGGCATTTATGTTTGTCTGTGAAAAATCTTTTTGCTTGGTAAAAACATTTTTTGTTTGAGGTGGATTTATCCTTTGCTCAGTCATAAAAGCCCCTTCCAACTCATTTTATGCTTTGCCTTCTTAGTTACCCAGTAAGACTGGCTCAGTAATTCTTTTCCTCTATATCAAAACTTGCTGTCATTTCTATTCCTTCTTCAAAGCCTACATTCAAAAATCTTTCTGTTGTACATCCATATCTGTGAGACCTTCCTGTCAAATCCTTATCCTCCCCAACAATAAGGGCTGAAAATTAACATTAATTGGGGTAGAATGGTGCAAACCCTTTTCATATCCTATACACTCTACAGGGCAGCAGTGAAATCAGATTTAACTCTAAGTGGATATTAATAAAACAGAAGCAGCTCCAAAAGCCATATTTTGGCAGGGAATGCCTCTCAGGCCATGGCACACACCAGGAGCTGTTCTCAGCAATCCACTCACCCACAAGTGCTGCTCAGACATGCCCACACAGCACCCAAAATTAGTTCTGCTCACCACAGGCAGGCACAGAATTCACTCTGAGGAGTTCCTTACCCTCCCACCCATGCAGCCATACCCCTGGAATTCAGCTTCTCATCCAACCCTTCCCTCCCCCCATGCTCTTGCCAAGCTGCTCAGGGAGAGAAAAGGCTGAGAAAAGTTTTATCTGAGAAGTTTTATCAGAAAAATCTGATAAAAGCCCCGATTGTGCTGCTGCAAACATAAGAATAGAGCTCTCTGTTTTCCTTCAGGGCAGCCAAAGATGGTCCCTGCACCTCATTAAAACAAAACCCCACAACTAAATTACAACTAAATTACATCTGGGTACAAAAAAGCTTCAAGTCCAAAAGCACCAGGAGTTGGGACTTAAGAGGAAATGGGGATGGCAGCAAGCTGCCAGGACAGACATCACTTTTTCTAATTTTTGGTTCTTCCATCCTCCAAAGTCTCCCTTTGCTCACATTCCCCCTCTGAACCCACTTTTGGCTCCACCAGCAGAGTGTTTGCTCTCCAAAAGCACAGTGAACAACAGCTTCCCTGAAGAATGAAAAGCTTTGGATTGACAGATGTAACAAAAGTGAGAAAAGCTGGATTCCCTGTAAGAATGGGAATTTCCTGCATTTCCAGCAGAACTTCCATTCCTTGGGATACAGCTGTGGGTATCTGATGGTTTTACCACTGAAAGGCCAAACTATTTCATGAACCACTCTGAGATCAAGCAGTATGTTCACACCCAAACCAAATTCTCTCAAATGATGCTCATTATGTGGGAACTTCAGAAAACCAGGAGCTGGGTTTGTGCGTTCCAAGGAAAAAATGGCTCCAACGCCAACGACCACGTCAATCACATCAAAGACTTTACTCAGCCAAGATTTATCTCCACCTACCTAATTTTGGGAGGTGCTCCTTGTAGTAGAAGCCCCCAGAAGCCTCCACAGTACATTTGAGGTCCACTTTTCCCTTGTGGCCCACCCTGTAGACGTTGGTGGTTCCATCAGCCCAGGTGACGCTGGCGACGCTGCGCCCGGTCTCCACGTCCCAGCCCCGGATATCGACCACACGGCCAGTCTTACCCTCACCCCCTGAGGGGAAAAAAGGGAAAAATCAGCAAAATTGGAGCGTGAGACAACTCATTTTGATTGAATCTCTGTGTTAAGTTTGCTGAAACGCAGCAAATCGTTCATTTTGGAGAGGTTCTGTGGGGAATTCCTGGTGCGCAGGAGCGTGGCCTCACTAGGGAACACACACGTGGTGTCATGGCACCACACTGTGGCAACAAAAAAAACTCTGCAGTGCTGCAAAACTCACCCAGGATCCTTGAATCTCTCCCCAACAGCAAATAAAATTTGTTTTCTTCAAGCAAGGAGCAAGTGGAAGAATGCAGAATGTGTGAAGTGAACCTGGCTGGGCACTGGGATGTGCTCTGATCCAAAAGACAACACAACCTTGGGAAGGGTTTGTAGATTCCCAACCCCACAGTCACTCTGCACTTCCCCAAATGGGGACAGCAACATCTGTCTCACTGAGGAACTTTTGATTGTCTGCAAAATCCTGCAATCCAACAGCTTGGAGGAGCCGAACTCATTTATCAGCACGTCTAAAAAGCACAATACAAGCACTGGGTTTTGGTGGCAGCTCTACTCGTGACAAAACCGTGGGTGTGACAGCTCCACCAAAACCTGAGAGCAGCTGAGGGGTGGATTTAGGGCTCCTGTCCCTGCTCCTGCTCAGGGAGCTGCTTGCAGGTCAGCACCACCGTAAGCAACACGAGTCTCAGACATGTAAATGCTGCTCTGAGCTCAAAAGGATGGATAAGCTCTATTGAGCATAAGCTGCTTTTGCTCTCAGGCCCTGCAAGGATCCTGCACTGAACCCAGAGCTGCAATAAATGGCAGAGTCAACTTTGGAAACCTTTGAACTTTTGACTTAATTCTTCAGGAGCTAAAGGAGCTGTAAACATCAGGGGGTGTGTGCAGGGCTCTGGGACAAACGGGCAGGAAAGTTCCCTCAGCACTGGAGCACCACACAGAAATTGCTGCCAGGGACCTGGGACAGCCATTACACCCCAAAAACAGCTTGGAAAAGGAATTTTTGTCTCACTGCATTTCAGCCTGAAGGTTTCAATTCCTGCAGAAAGCAGGAAGCACAGGTTCCTTCATTAGTGCATCATGTGAAATTCCCCTTAGAGAGAATTTCTCCTCACTGGTCTTAAAAGTATCCAAACAAGGACATTCCATAGAACTCCAAAAGAAAATACTGTGCACAAAGTCAGATAATCTTTCCATATCAATTAAAGCTTTTTCAAGAAGAGAGGAGTCTTTGCTCTCTTGTAACAGGGTGTGCAGTTACAATTTTACACAAGAACATCCAGGATGGTTCCCAGAGGTTTTCACATCTATGAATGAGGAGCAGCAAAATTTCCTCCCCACATCCTGAACATGGTTTATGTCACAGATATGTGACAAACAACAAACACAAGAAAACACTGGACATTAATGACTCTAAAGAAAAACCACCTGCAACACCTCAACAACTCCCCTAGAAGCTGCTCAGCACGTGGATTTTCAACCAGCAATTTGCAAAAATAAAAGAGTATTATATATCTATATATTTAAAAAAATCAAATGGTGTTTTAGAGGACATCCCAAAATCTGCTTACCATCCTGGTTGCCCCACTCCCAGTCAGGCCCACGGACCACTTTAGCCCCCTGGAAAGTCCCTTTTAATGTGATGCGAGTCAGATTCTGCCGAGGGCTCACCAGGACCCTGCAAAAACAAAATCAGAGGAAACAAATGAATTTGTTGCTGTTAGAGACACTGTGACAAAGCTGTGTTCCAGCTGTCACATGAGGACCATCCTTCACTTTGAATGGCCATTACTGGGGTGACCCAGCATGGAGGCACTGATGGAGCTCAGCATGTTCTGTAACCAGAAAATCAGAGCAGCTCAGAGCAGCAGGGCTGTGGCTGGAGCATTCCCAGGCTCTCCCAAACCTTCCCAGCTGTCCTGCACCCCACACCCCCAGCTGCAGGGAAAAGGGAAAGATGAAAAAAGGAAGAAGGTACCTACGTGATAGTGAAGAGGGGGTCTGATGTCCTGTTAAAGCAGCTCCCAATTCCCATAATGTCACAGCAGCCTCTCTGCTGGCTCTGTGTGTGCTGTCCCCAAGCTGCCACAGAGCCTTCTCATGAGTTACCAAGCCACCAAAATCCACAGGGAGCTGCCTGCTGGCTCAGCCAGGGTACAATCCCCTTTTCTAGGTGACTGCAAAGTGCCCCAACCCATGCCCCAGGAGCCAGACAGGCTCTTGGCAACTCCCAGCCCAGACAGAGCAACCCAAGTTCAGCAGCTGCTCCACAGGGCAAGGGGAGGGGAAGCTTCCTGGGGGTAGGGTTGACCTCAGAGCACTGCATTTATTTTCCATCTAATACCTCCAGAGGGAAGGTGAAGACTCAGGAGGATAAAAAGCTTATGCTTGAACTTACTGTTTACTTATCCAGCAAATGCTTAAGTCTTTTACTTTTCTTAACCTGTTACCAGATCTCCCAGCTGTGGTTTACAACCTGCGTGTTTCAAAGGAGGGAGAGATTATTTATGCCTTGCTCTTTTAATCGCTGAATGTTCATTAATGAGCCAGGCTGGAGCTCAAGAGGAGGAAGATGAAGGTCCTGAATTTGGAGGGTTGAGATTTTGTGTGCTTTAAGGCTGGATATTGTTATGAAAGGAGATAATGACAGTGCAGGGAAAAGCTCAGCTATAAAGAGCCACTGCTCAGCATTCTTTTTATTGCACTGTGTCAGGCATTACAGACTGGCTTCAAAAAAACCAGCATGGATTTGGGTACAGCCTGTGAAACAGCTCGGATGTTTTCACTGCATTTTGTTCAATGTTTTTCTAATAATTTATCAAAGATGTCTGAGCCAAGCCCTGAGACAAAGTGATAAAAATAAAATTCTCTCTTCCAAACCCTTCTCTCACAAGGGATTGGATTCAATGCAAAGATTCTTAGTGATAGTAAAACAAAGCACCAAGCTGAGCTTAAGATATTTAAATAGCAATATAGCCACCACTCATTCTATTCTTAGCAAAAGTTCCCTTTTTGGATTATCATGTAACAGCAGTCATTCCCCAGCTCAACACTCTCACATTAACCTGCCACTTCCTCTGAAATTTGTGGATGGGGACCAAAAAAACCCCAAAGCTGATCAATTTAGAAAGCTGAGCTTCATTAAAGAAGGAAAATATAAAAAACTGCATCTCCTGTCCTGTTGAAATGCTGGGGCCCTCCTTCCCCAGCCTCCCCAAAATCCTTCTTTAAACCAAGCAGTGATGCAAGCACCAGATCTCCTCAGCCAATGATTCTCAACAAGGTTTTCATCTAATTCAGTGTTTTGCTCCAAATCCTGGATAACAACCAAAGTTACCCAGAATGATGCAAAAATCCCCCTGGGATAAATTTAACCACTGGGATACTTTAATAACAAGGTTAATTATGACAGCACAAATCTGCAGCCATTTCTGCCCCACAAATTCCAAGGATATTCAATTACTGCAGAGCCCAGAAAGCACTGGGAGCATGGACTGTGCAGAATGAAGTTATGGCTCTCTCCAGAATGTTGGAGCCACTCCCTGGGGATGTTCTGCCTGTGCTCAAATCTCCCTGAGGTGCTTATCTGGCTTTTGACATCCCTGAGAACTCTGCTGCAGCATCTGGAACAGCAGCATCACCCCTGCTTTAAACAGAAGGATGGGAGATCCAAATTGACTGATCTGGAGAAATTGAAACAAAAATTATTTTTAATTTGCAGCAGCAAACCAGAGTTCCTTCACACCAAGCATGGCTGATGTGTTCTGTGAGATTTTTCTGCTGCACAAAGTTCTTACCTGAAGAAATAACCACAATGAAGGGGGCTGGGGAGCAGAAGGGATGGTCACCCAGGCCATAAATATATTAATCTCTTCAGGAAAACCCAGCTCTAAACCTGATTTTCAACCTGTGGGACACACAAACCCACATCCCTGCCAGGACACACGAAGATCCACCTCCAGAAAAGCCAACATGAAGATCTTACAGGAATTACAGGCAAAAACGACCTCAATGCAAGAAATTGCAGGTTTTCTAATCCCCCCAGCAAAGCTTTTCCCGGAGCTCTTGCAGAATCAAGGAAGGCAGTTCTGCCAGATGGCTGCTGCTTGCTCAAGCAGGAACCAGACTAAGACAAGGACACTGGGAGAGGGATCAGGATCACACAAACCTATTTCAGGAACTGTCTTTACCCAGATTTTTTTTTTCCTTTTCAATCCTTCACAATGCCCAGTTCTTGACAGAACCAGCTGTATCTTTATAAGAAAAAGTTGTGGGGTTTTTTGTAAGGTAACTCAGATCAAATTCTGTTCTGGAAAGTCACAGCAGGGAAGGTTTCAGAACAAGGTTACTAAATGGGTATTAAAAAGGTTCCTGCAGATACTTTTTACAACTGTGCTCTCAGAAATGTTCACCCAGAGCATTTCAAGGCAGAATATTGCACTGAGAAGATGCAGAAACACCACTGAGCACACAGAATGAAAATATCTCATTATCATCCTCCAAACATCATTATCAGGTCAAAAGCCAGGCTGAAACTGGTTCAGTGAAGGTTTCCCTTGCTTGCAGTTTTGATGATGTAATTCCAGAAAAGATAAAGATAAAATACATAATTGAAACACACTCCCTGTTCTGCAAATCAATCAGAACAATCCAATTTACACAAGGGAAGCCCCACTATGACAAGACACCTTGGTGTTCATGTTTGAGGTTTTTTAAGGAGGCACACACAATTTTATCTGGCAAATCATGGTGGGTTTTCTTCTGAAAGTAAAATTCATTAACAGATAAAAAAAAAAATTCATTTGATTCCAAATATTCCTCACCACAATTTCTTAGCTTCAACTGCCACTGCATAAATATCACCTGTTGAGGAGGTTACCATGTAAATAAACCTGCAGCCCTTTATTGCCCAGTAATCAAACACCCAGCAGCTGTCACTCAGCTCCCAGCAGAAGCAGCCACAGATGGGAGGTTGGATTATTAAAGCTGCCTTGAATGGCTCTGAACTGCACAGATCTAAATCAGAGCACGCACTTGTTCCTGGATCTGATTTCCAAATCCAGCTGGTAACGCCACCAGACAGAGCTGGTTTAGGAATTACAGATGAAAATAACTGCAATTTCTGTTTTGACTACAGGATAAAACACAATGGGAGAAAATATTTGTATTTCTTGTGCTTGATTACACAAAACATTTCCCTGTGCAGCTCGCTGGCTCCTCCAGCTCCATTGTTTGCCAGGAAAAAAAAAATAAAACAAAACCAGGGATTGTGAAAAACGACTAAGGTTGTGATTTATTGGTGAGAGAAGGGCTAGAAAACAGCCTGGGTAAAATGTACCACATCTGAAATTCAACTCAGCTCCAGCCCTGAGCAGGTGATCCAAGCAAAATGTTGGGAATACGACATTAATGTTTTGTAGGAGATTATCTCAGGTTTCATTATTTGCAGAACTCACCAGAGTGTGCCTGACTTTTCCAGCCCTAATATAAACTTGATGAGCTTTGCTTTGCTGCCCTGCTCACAGACACTGATTTATCTTCCAATTACTAAGCACATATTCAGCAAATGGATACAACAACTCTGAAAAAAAGCTCCTCAATAAAACTGAGCTGCCCCATCCTTTTAAACAAAGGATGAGAGCCTCTCCCACAACAGCCATAAAATTCAAACTAAACAAGACCAATTAAAAAAAAAAAAATTAGGAGGTCAGGAAGAGATTACCCCAAATAGCAAAATTAAAAAAAAAATAAAGCAGCACCTCAAGTTCAAACTCAGGTCATTTTAAGAGCTGAAATAGCCTTCAGGTAAAGGTGTCTTCAAAGCCTCTTTAGAAAACTGATTGGGAACCCTCTGCAGTGCCTGTCTGGGGTTAAATCCTCCTAAATCCTGGGATTAGTGACCTGCTCCAAACAGGGATGTGTTGGCCTTGCCTGGTTCAGGTGGCCAGGAGTGGCTGTGACAGCACAGCAGGAATTTATGAAAAACCAAAAGAATTTATGAAAACCCAAAGGATCCCCATTCCCAGAGAAAGGAGGTGGGAGAATCCTGGTCTCTAAAGGAGACTCAACAACAAACAGCATTTACCAGGACTTTTTAAATACTCTGCTTTGCTCTTTTTGTCCTTAGGGAACTGCCAAAGGTTTTATCTTCTACTTTATTTAGAATTAAAAAAAAAAAAAAAAGGAGAAAAAGAAAAAGAGAAATGAGTGATCTAAGCAATAGTCCCAGTGAGTCATAAGCAATTTCTGCTCTTGAAAAGGATGCTGCAGTGCCTAGGGGAAATGTCTCCAGAGCTCAGAGCTCCCTCACTCCACAGAAATCCTCTCCATGGCATTGTTCAGAGGTGATCTGTGCCCTTGGTCTCACACAGGACATTCCATCCTCAATGCAGAGCACTCTCCACACCCCTGCACCAACAAATCCCATTTGCATTAAATCAAGCTGCTCCCACTGCTCCCTGCCCTGCACTGCGAGGCATCTCTGAGTCAAAGAGATTTCATTTGCCTGTGAGAAAGCTGCAGAAAACACATTTATTGCAGTCACTGTGGCACCCTCAGTCCAATCCTGAAACCAAACCCATTGCTGACAACCTGTCTGCTCCAAAAGCTGAGTGACTTCCAAGCACCACAATGAAAAGCTTTCATTCAGCTTTGAGCTTCTTCCTGGAAAATTTCTGATTCCTCTCCAGCCCAAAACTCAGCTGGAATCAATACCTGCCACACAGGAACAGCAGGAAAAGTGGTCCACGATCCAATTAAACTGCTGTTTTATGTTAGCCCCTTATGGAGGATCTCAGAAATCACTGTCACACCTGACAGGCTCATGCTGTGTCTCCTTTTCTTTTCTAAATTCCATTTTTTTATCAGCTGCTTGTTATTCCTGCTAACACACAGCAACGTAAATCAGAACAGTGCTGGGTTTATAGAGGTTTGGTATCAGGGCACTCTGACTTATGTCTAGAGCTGTTTTTGTCAAATAAAGTTAATTTAGATCACATTTTCTCTAACCACTCAACCAGCCACACTCACAGAAAAAAAAAAATTAAAAAGGTGAAAGAATTTAGGGAAAAAAAACCCTAAAAGCCACCAAAGCACCATCAGGTATCACATCCTGCTCTACCCCCCCAGAGCTGCCCAGTGTTCCCACGACATTCCAGACAAACAATTCACCCAGGACAGCTCTGGCCCTGCCAGGGTCCCTGGATGTTCTCCAAGCTCCCTTTGTCACCCTGACAAGCAAGAACTGCACTGCCCAGCTCCAGCAGAGCCTGGACACAGGCACAGACAAGTCTTGGAAGGGAAAATTGCTCTATTTACATCTTCTACCACTCAGATTCCTCAGAAAAAAAAAAAAAAAAAAAAAAGTATGAGCTCTGCAGAGGATGAGTCCTGGGGAGAAATTACCTAGAAATCTGCTTTGTGATCCAGGACAGAATCCCAGGTGCTGCTGGGGAAGGTCAGGCCCCTGCTGCCCAAAGGATTTCCCACCTGCAGGGTTGGGAAATCCTCAGCACAGGGCAGGAAACTGGGGCTGCCCTGCAGCAGTGCCTTTTTTATTTTTAACTTAAATGTGAGTAAAATGATGCACCTTAAAGCTCAAACAAAAGACACAAGCAGGCATCCCTGAGTAACTACTTGGAGATAACTCTGTTATTAACAGAAGAGAAAGAAACCCCTCGTGTCTATTTTTAGAGAGGTGTATTTTTATAGACACACCAAATTGTGAAGCTCACTTCACAGCAGGATCTGGCTGGTTTCTCATATTAACACAAGCTCCACAAACACCCTGATCTGGTGGAGAAACACAAATCTCAGAGCTCAGAGGGGAGATTCTCTGGCCAGCAACCTCCCTCCTCTGCCAGGACTCCGAATTCTGCCTCAGCCAAGGCTGGCACCAACTCTGGCAAAAGCAGCTCCAGGCAGAGCTTCCCACATGGCAGGAAAAGCAGCTGCAAATCCCACCCCACTGCCTTGAGCACAGTAATTACACTTTTCATTCCACAGATGGATGCAAAGCACAGTGATATTTTCAAAAAAATAAAAGAAGGAAAAAAAAAAAAAAAAGAAGAAAATCAATGACAGAGATAAGCTGATTTCTTATTCCTTCTCCTGAAGGCAAGAGGATTACATGATTCATCTCCATGCCCACTTTAGGAAATGCAAATAAAAGGACTGGTGAGACTATTTTTGAGTTCTTCCTCAGGACAGGAGAACAGATTTCCCATGTTGTGGCAAATCATGGAGGAGCACTGAGTTACAGATGCTGTTGCACAGTGCAGCAGTCACCTCCAAAAAAATTAATGTGCAGAGCAGGAGTAAGTGAGAAAGCGCTGCTCTTCAGTGAACAGACCCAAGAATAAATCAACAGTTTGGGAGTGCAAGATCCCTGTCAGCTTCCCTGTGCCTGAGAACAGCAATCAGCAAAGCATGGCTGAGATATTATTTAATTGTGGGGGGCGTGAGGAAGAGAAAAACCAGAGCAGAAATCATTCTTTTGTCACTTTATAAAAACTCTCTGCAGATTTCTGTTTGCTGCCTTTTTTTTTTTTTTTTTTTCAAGCAGCTTCATAAAACCTAACCAAGCTTGGCATTATTCTACAGAAGAAATTTTTGAAAACCCAATCAGCAAAACTTGAGCGCTGCCCGATATATTTACATGAAATTCTTTATAAATTTTTCAAGCATGTACAAATTAGATTCTACTGGGTAATTTTGCAAACCCTGGGGTGCACACAGCAGGTTTTGGAGAGCCCTAAGATGGAACTGAGTCCCATTAATTGGAATTATTCTATAGAAGAAACCTTTTGTTTGTGCAACCCAACCAGCAAAACTTGAGCACAGCCCGATATATTTACATGAAATTCTTTCTAAATTATCCAGACACGCACAAGTTAGGTTCTAAGTTCTTGGTGGGTTATTCTGCACATCCTGGGGTGCACACAGCAGGTTTTGGATGGGACTGAGCCCCATAAAGGTGCTGAGGGTGGGAGGACTCACGGCTGGGAATGCGCGGTCTCGTAGCGCTCGAAGGAGTGCGACAGGTCGTGTTTGTTGTTCATGTAGCACTGGGTGCACAGGTCGTAGTCAAAGCACATTTTGCATTTCCACCTCATGCCTCGGATGCCGTGCTTCTTGCAGCAGTCACAGATGATGTTGGGGTGACGGACACCTGGGG
>PYHW01010444.1:780933-792689 GCA_013186435.1 Turdus rufiventris
CAGGACGTGGCTGTGCCCTTGCCCAGGCCCTGCTCAAACTTTGCACAGAATGAAACAGGAGCATCCTGGCCACGAACAAGGCTCAGCATCGCTCTGCAGGCAGACACCAAAGGCTGGGGTGCCCTGGGGCAGGAGGTGGCTGTGCCAGGGGCTGTCCCCAGCTCTGCTCACCTATCTGGGCGTTGTCATAGAGCAGCAGGTCGTAAGCCCCCTGGAAGCCCGTGCGATAGTTGGTCCTGTTGCCCTGATCCCACTGCACCACCACGGTCTTGTCGGGCGTGGTGGGGCTGCCCGTCCGGCCGATCTCCACCACGGTGCCCACGTTGCCCTCGCCGTTGTCCTGGCTGCCCCATTTCCAGTCCACACCACGCACTACCCTCATCCCGACCTGCATGCTGGCATGGGGGTCCAGCTCCATGGATCTGCACTGCAAACCCTACAGCTCCTCCTGCACGGGGGTCTCGGAGACGGGCGGGAGCGGCGGCAGCGCTGGCGGCGTGGTGGGCAGCATGGTCAGCACACCTGGAAAAACAACAGGAATTTAGGGGGTGCCACTCCATGCAGCACATTTATCCCTTCCCCCCAAGAATGATCTGGCTGTAGAAAATGCCTGACTTGCTGAGGAGATAAATCTCTAGTTTATTCAGAACTCACAGCTTAAGCACTGATGGGAATGCTATAAAAACTGAGCAGGCTTCCAAGGCTCGTCAGCATCTGCAATAATATCCAAACATTTCTTCCTGAGAGCTGTGCATGAGGGAAGAGAACTGAGCAAGGAGTCTACAGAATTCCAGTACCAGCCCTCGATTCCAAACTCAAGAATAAGCACAAGAGCCACCAGCAGAAACAAGCAAGCCCAGTAAATAAAATGGAGAGAAATGACCAAGAAAACACCAGCAGCACGATTTCAGCAATAAAAGTCAATCTTAGCCTATTTTTCAGGAAGTCTCCTCACATGCATCTTATCTGAATACAGCACTGTGGAGTTTCACTTGCCCTTCAAGGCAGTTTTGGTTTTGCTTTGAGGCTACAGGAAGTTTTAAAAGCTGAAAGAAGTGTTTGTCCGTTTTCCCCAAGTAACGGCAGTTTTTCAAAACCACAGCCAATGTCAGATTCATTTCAGCCTTTTCCTGTTATTTATGCATGAGTTACAGCAGGAACAGGGAAGGGCTGTTGTTCAATCTGCAATAAACCCAGCAGATTTAGTGCTGGGATCAGTGAGGCAGGGACAGCCTTCCCAACTGTTGCCATGACAATGGGTAAATGAGGTGAACACCACACAGATGCAGCACATCCTCAATTCTGAATTAAACCAGATTCTTCAAACAAGCAGATTCTCAAATCCTCATTTCTGTCTTTACCAGCACAAGACAGAGAAGAGGAATGGCACTTTGAATATGTAGAGCCTGGAAAAATGTTCTGTAGCATCCTTGGGTCTCCCTCTTCCTCCTGAGCTATCCATGGCATCCAGATTTTCTCAAAAATTGAGAAGATGGCCCAAGAGGATGCCAAGGGATGAATAATGCAGATGGCACAAGCAGAGCTCCCCCAATTCCACCACACAGAGGGTGAGGAGCTGGTCCAGCTGAGGGGATGTGCTCAGCCCCAGCAGCTCTGGGCCCTGGGATGTGCCGTCAATGCTCCCACCCACCAATAAAAGCAACTGAAACCGCCAAACCCTAAAAATAAACCCATCCTCCAGCCAAACATCCCCTTCTGAATGCATGGAGGAGCTGTTTGATGCAAATCCTCATTTCCAGGGTGCAGCCTGAGCCTGGTTTGTGCTCAGCCTCAGCACCCCTGCAGTTCAGCCTCTCCCAGTCCTGGTGCTGTGACATCCCAAGAGCTGTCACACGAGAACAGCTTCAAACCCGGCTGTCCCTGTGAACTTCACATCATCCTCCCTTCTAAGCAGCACCAAAAGTCGCCCAGGGCGACTCTTTCATTTGTTTTTGTGGGGGTGGATGGAACATTGCTGAGCTGAAGGTGCACCAGTGTTTTCTGTCTTGATGAGAGCAGGAATTATCAAAGAATATCCTTTTTAGCGCCCTAGTGAGATTTTTCCCTCTTCCTCCAGATCAAAGATGAATAAAATGACTATTTATTGCTTCAGCTAAGAGACAGAACTGCTTTTTTTTTATTTTTTTAAAGGCTGCTATGAACCAGTCAAGGCAGTCAAGCAGAGAAAACAAATGGGAACATCCAACAATGCAAAATAAAACATGATTCAATGACTGTTACAGGGTTTTTCTCCTAAAAAGAACCAGCACCACTCCCTCCTGTTTCATCCAAGGGAACTGGGGGTGGGTAGTAACAGAGGGAAAAGGCTTAGGGAAGGAAGCAACAAATTCCACAGGGTGCTAGGTGGGGATAAAGGGTTACTTGCCAGCCCTCTGAGTTTTCTGCCATTTCACTGGGGCTTCTTCCTCTCCCCAGGAATGAATGAACCACCACAGGCTCAGAACTCTCAGCATTCCAAGGAAGGTAATGCCACTTGCAGCAATTATTGATCAAAGAACATTCCAGGCAGTCCCACAAACCCCTAACACGTAAATCCCCAGAGCAGGGAGGAGAATAATCCCTCCCTGCCTGCAAAGAGCAGAGCAGGCTGGCACTGACACATCCCGAAAAAAGAATCCCAACAGCAGAGCCAACCCAGTGCCCCAGAGAGGCAAAGCCACGCTTCCCCTGTGCTCCTTCCCACCAATTTTGGATGCTGCTGGAGCTCAGCTGCACATTTGTGATGCTGAATGCTTTTAAAGGAGCTGTCAGTACAAAAACCACCAGCAGCCCCTTGCTGGCTGATCTGGGGAGGATTTCCTGATGTGAATAATTCCATTTTCCACACAAGAAAGCACCAAGTGCATCCTGCATTGCCGTCTCCTCTGCAGGGGAGATGCAGAGCAGGAGGAAAGGGATGTTCAAAACCTTTATGAGATGAATGATGGTGCTCTTGTGGTCTGAGCAGCATTATTGACTTCCTAAGTGGAAATGTTTCACTCACTGAAGCAAATACTCCTCCCTTGATGCTGCCTGGGCTGTAATTATTCCAGGGAAGGACAGGTAGAGCTGCCAGAAATAATTCACAGAGAAAACATCAGTTTCCCACGGGAATTTCAAGTAACCATGAACCAATAATCCATTATAAGAAAAGCAGATTTCTGAATCCTCATCTCCCATTTTGACCTTGCCTACTGTGACCCAGGAAAAGAGCAGTCTAGATATAATCTCTCAGTTTTAGGAAATCCCACTAAAACTTCACTGGAAAAAAAAAGGAAAATACTCCAGCTTTCAGCCCACAACGTTTTATATGCAATAATTGTGGCAATACTGAACTGTGAGAGGCCAATTTGCACCTCGTGGGAGGTAAAGGTTGCTGCTGGTCTGGCCCCACAGCAAACAGAACCCAGTGCTGACAAAAATCAGTGCCTGGAACCTGGTGATCACATTATTTGAACAGCATGGTAAACAGAGGAAGTTTTTTTTTAAAAAAAAAAAAAAAAAAAAACAGGGTTTTTTTTCTTCCCTTTACACATATTTTGCAGTTTGAATTGTCTCCTGAAATGAATTGCTCCATTTTAGAGAGGTTTGCCCATGCAGGAGATGCTTCCTCAGGCAACTGCAAATCACTTCTCCAAAATTCCCAACTTCCCCAAGTGATCAGCCCCCAAAGCAGCCAGCATTGCATTCTGAAAATAACATCACTGTCCATTTCTTACTCTTTTCATTCTCTTGGACTCTTCCAGTGCCATTAAATAAAATATTATCAAACCATTTAAAGTGCAGACTGCTCAGCCACCACCACTGTAAAACCTCAAGACTTAATTTTGCATTTCCTCACATCAAAAAGATCAACACAGACACAATTTTGGTGTAATGGTTGAATTAAGCCAGCTCATATTGATTTTAAAAACGATGGTTTTTTAGCACTTTCTCCACTACTATGAGCATTTCCCTACAGAAATGAAGCTCAGCAAGGTTTTCCCCCTTTCCTGACACAAATTTCACAGCTCAGTGCCTGCCCAGAGCTCCCCTGCACCATCAGGTATTGTTCCCTACCTGTTTTCCTACCTGCAAGCCAGAAATAAATCATTTTGTGTTCTTTAATACCAGATAACCAAGATCCAATACCTCTGGTCAAGGCTTACAGCTGCTAAGTTTACAACCAAAGTTAGCATTCAGGCCAAAAACCTGAAATTGATGCAAATATAGTCATTATTAGATGAAAATAGAGCAGAAAACCAGCAAAACAGAGAGGAAATCAATATTTTTGACCCACCACCACATGGACAGAGCCTTGCTGCAGAGAAACTGTGGCTGCCCCATCCCTGGAAGTGTCCAAGGCCAGGTTGGACGGGATTTGGAGCAACCTGGACCAGTGGAAATAGGATGGAACCCAAACCCAAATCCAACCCAAACCAGTTTGGAACTCCATGAGATTCCCCTGCAAAGCCACCAGGCCTCAAGGACACTTTTCTTCCCTTCTCCTTGGGCAGTCAGCAATTTTGTTCAGTCTAAAACTTTGTAAAATGGCATCACTGGCAGAGGGGAGGGAGGCAGAGAGGAGCAGATGCTGCTTTTGTGGCTTAATTAGCAACAGCAGATAAATGAAGCCATTTTACTGATAAATCAGTCTGAGCTGAAACAAAAACAAAATCAGACATGGGGCAGCTGCCACTGGTGAAACCAATCCATCAAAAATTAAAAAAAAAAAGGTGAAATCATTTCCAGGCCCAAACCTCACGTGCTCCCAGAGTATATTTAACTGTATTACATAAACAGAATAAAGCAGGTGATTAATAGGCCTTTGCTCAGGGATTAATATCTTGTCATTCCAGCATGAGAGCAGGCACAGGCACATCCTGAAACACAGGGAGGAAATGCTAAAAATAACCAGGCAGGCTCAGAGTCCCCACCGTGCATTTTATCTCTGCAATCAACACTTGGCCTTTACAAATGCCAGTCCATTGATCTGTTTTGCCCAAACTGAGTTTTACATTCCATTTTACACTGCTTGTGCTCTGCCACTGAGCTGTTCCTTTCCCTTTCAGCAATATTTGAGTGGTTCCCACTCTGCTTTTCCATCTTGTTAAAGGATGCAGATCTAAAGGAAGCACCAACAAATTTATTGATATTCAGGAGTAGTAGCTTTGTGCAAAATCTTCATTCCAGGATTCTGGTTTCCTAAAAAATGGATACCAACCTCAGAATAAATGATCTAAATAAATGATCTTCCTAAAAATCAAGATTCAAGATCAAGTTTGCTCAAGATTCATGAAGGTGGAAGAAGTTAGAAGTTACACATCTTAAATTTTGGGTTCATTGGGTGTGAGAATAGCAGGACCCAAAAGCTGCAGTGGACACAAAAAGTGAACTGAGCTGGCCTTGAACCTTCAATTTAACTCAAATTTCAACCCCTCTGTGATGACCACAGGCACAGAAAAATGAACCTGCTCCAAAAACATAACACTGATCTACACAAAATCCAAACTGGCTTTGTCACTGAGAGCTGTGGACTGAAAAGGGCTTTTTGCCAGCAATGAATAACAAAATTAATTAAACAGCAAGTGACAGTGATCACCCAAAGACACAGCAGAGTTTCTCATGAATCAGCTCTGTGCTAACTGCAGGACTAAACCACGGAACAAACCTGGATTGCACAATGGTCAATATTTGCTTTAAAGCACTGAAATGCAAACAGCACCTTTAGGAAACACCCCCATGGAGCACAAATAAACCAGAAGCTGTGCTGGGTTTGGCTGGGATTCACCTCATTTCATCTCTGTGCTCTGGTTTAGTGACCAAAGCAGTGCTGACAGCACAGGGGGGTTGGAGCTGGGGCTGAACAATCAAAATCTTCTCCGGTTTTCCCACTGAGGCTGAGGGTGCATAGGAATTTGGGAGGGAGCAGCCAGGACAGCTGATCTCAAGGTGCTCAGCAATAAAAACTGGGGGAAGAAATAAGAAAGAGGAATGTTTGGAGTGTCCCTGCCTTCCCAAGCAATCCTTGCACCTGAGGAATTTCTTAATTTCATTAAGGAATGAAATTCCTTAATTTTACCTTTTTGGTTTTTTAAGGGTAATTTTTAGGGTTTAATTTTATCCTTCCAGTCCTGCTCCCTGTCCCACTGGGCTGCCAGGGCTAACCCACCCCACACAGAAAGGTGGAATATCTTCTGCCAGCTCAGGGACACTCAAAATTCACATTTCTACATCAACATCAATCAAACCCTATGAAAACACAAGTTCTCCCTACCAGCTTCTACTCCACAGGAAAACTTCAAATTGCTGAGATCAGTGCTCGTGTGCCCAGTGGAGAATTAAAAGTGATTGCAAGTGAAAGTTCACACTGGGCATCTCGTGGATCTCTCTTATTGCATCCCATGAGATAATTGCTCATGAGCCTGATGAAATTTCCTTCTGGCTTTTGATGAACTGTGCTCTTTCCAGGAGGGAGAAAAAACAGCTCCAGCCATTTGCTTTAATTGGAGCAGACAGTTTGCAGATTTGAGCCTGGAGCCTTGAAAAAGCTCAGCAGCTGATGAGAATCCACTTTTTCCTCAATAGCAGATCTCCAAGTTAAATTTACATTGCTTTACAGTAAAAACAAACACTCCCTGCCCACACACACAACCACTAGGTAATGTTGTGTAAGGAAATTAAAAAAAAAAAAAAGCAATAATTTGCTAAGTTTGAATGAAGGTCTTTGCACAGGAAAAAATGGGAGAACGGTATTTTAACTTTTCCGTGGAAGATCTCTGCGGCAAAGAAACAAAAAGTCAATATTATTGCACTGAGTGATTCCTCTCCATCTCCTGCCAGGAATCACCATCACTTTTCTGGTCCTTGGCACTAAGAGGTCAATAATCATCCCTTGTTTCTGTGCCCAAAACCGTGACAAAAGCCACAATATTAAAAAATAAATAAATAAAGTCAAATACAACCCACCCAGGACAGCTGGAAAATCTCCACTGCTTAAAGAACAAGCTTAACAGGAATGGTTTCAGTGCACTTTCTCATGCCTTGTGGAAAAGGATGGACTAGGTGGCCTCAGCAAAATCCCTTCCAGAACTATTTTCAATCATCTAGAAATAGAGGATCAGACAGAAACATATTCCAACAGTGAGAAATCTGTCTTGGCAGCAGATTTCAACCGTGCTCTTCCTTGACATTGCTCTAATGTATTTCTCAGAGGCAGACCATCTGGCCCAGAGCTGATGGTGTGGAGCCCTGGTACGGCTCAGGTCTGCATCTCTCTCACACCAGCTATCAACTCCTATTTACCATTAAAATCTGGGTTCAAGCACTTAGGAGTTCATAAAACCCAACCTAATGACGTGATTGCCTTGCCTGTCCATAAAGTCAGTAAGTGTCCCCAGAAGTCACTCGAGAATCAGAATCCTGATTGACTGTGGAAAGGAAAAAATCAAGAGGAATTAAGAATTAAGTCTGATGTCCTGAGAGGTGTTTGAATAGTGGGGCTGAGGAAACACAGAGCTGTGGCTCTAGGGTAGGGCTGCTCACAGCTATTTACACTGCAAAGGGATCAACAAATCCTCTGAGTTGGGAACACAATTTTCCCTCCTCTTTCACAAAGCAAAAAGCAGCTCCTTCAGCCTGGCACGGAGGGAGCTGGAGCATAAAACCTGCTGGATCCCTGATGAGCCTTGATAGCTCATCCTACCAACTTGAGATTTCCCTTCAGGCCTCCAGAAGGGTCAGCACTGCACTCCTGCCTGCTTTCAGCCTGCAACTTGCCCTTTCTGTGCTCTGAAAGCAGATCACAAGGTTTAAATCTAATCTTTCCTGACATGCCTTTGGCCAGGCAGGCGTGTGGGAGCAGAACAAAGTGAGGAGGAGCTCTTGCCTTACTCAACCAAGGTTTGAGGGTCAGCATGTCCAGCTCTGTGCATTTTACAAGTCCAGATGTTTTCTCTGTGCTCTGGAGAATCCAAGAGCTCTCTGCAGATGGGAAATGGAGCCATAGGTATGCATGGGATTGGGACAAAGCTCACACATCTCAACTTCAAGTTCTGTTCTCCACAGCCTGGTCACGGGAAAAGAAGGAATTCTCAAGCCCTGATCCAGCATTCATCCCTAATTCCCTTGGGATTCCATCAGGTGATGTGGCTCAAGGTCTAAGATCAATCAACTGAACATCCTGCCAGCACATCAATGCAACTTCACTGATCCCATTTTCCAGTCTAAATGCTGGAAGACTTCTTCTGCATCCTTGGAAATCTCAAACACTTGTACAGAAGGGAAAGAAATATTTAAATTCTGCAAGTCTCCCAAGAAACAACAGATTCCAGTTTGTTTAAGGAGAATTCCATGCTCTCTCTCCCATCAGAGCCTCCAGGGAGAGTGTATGGAAAGGTGCGCTGGTCTCTGAGAACTCTGAATTACAATTCTGGCCCCTCCAAAAACGCCCTTGACAAGCCATGAATTAGAACCCTTGAAAAACAACCAGAACTCAAACAGGATTCTCCATTCTATCCCTGGTAAAGAGCAACTGAAAGCAAAGGGCAGGATCAGAGGTGCTGTGAGTGGCACAGTCACACTGAGCACAGCCCTGAATCCTGGAGCACAGATGATGAGCAAGACAAACAGATTTGATGGGAGCAGGCAGGGACAACACGACCTCAGAGAGCTGAACTAGGTTGGAGAGAGAAAGCCTTCAACTCCAGAGAAACCACCAGGACCAGCCCCTGAGAGCAGCAAAATCGAACATGCACAAACACAAGGCAGAGATGGGCTCTCTCCTCAGGCAGCAGCCACAGCTCTGAGCATCCTGTGCTCCTGGAGCCACCCACTTCCACAGCAAGGCAGCTTAAAAAGCCATGGACATACCCCTTCCCAAGAAAAAGGGAAGGAGACAACTGCAACCACCGCACTTACAGTACTCCCACAGTTTTTTGCAGTTCCCCAGACACTCGACAAAGTTTTAGTGAAAAAGGCATCCCAGTTCTTCCAAACAATCCATTGCACACCAAAGCAGGAGAATAACAAATTCTTCATACACGAATTTGGCACAGGATTTTTGCAGCCACAGAGCTCCAAACATGCACTCAAAAAAAAAAAAAAAAAAAAAAAAAAANAGCAATAACAGAATAAGCAGAGAATTGTGCTGAGCCAAATATCACACAAACATGAAGCTCCTTCTCATAGCAGTGACTCACAGAGCTGTGCTGTGCAGAGAGGAAGGGATGGGAAGCACATTCACCTTTGTGAAGCCTAAAAAGGGAGTAACTCTTCAATAAAACACAGCTGTGGTGATGCTGTTAAATGATAGTTGTTAACAATGCTGCAGGCACCCTAAAGGAACTCCTGCCCTTCCACTGCAGAATTAAATCAGTCTGAATTAAAACAGGCACAAGGCACTGAGGATCACCAGGGATAGAGCTGAGACTAGAGAGTTACCTTATACCCACCTACCGCCTTCTAAGTTAAAAAAGAACTTTACAAAGTAACACCATGTGCCCAAAAGATGTCCCCTGCTCCAGACACAACCTAGACATCTACAACTTAGAGCAGAAAGCAAAGCCAAAACAGGGTAAGAACTTCTCCAGCTCTGCCAAGGCTGTGGAAGCTTCCCCTTTCTCATCTTCATTAATCTACTTGTCACATGGCATTGTTCCTATCATAAAAATGTGGGATGTGGCTTATTTACAGGAGCTGCATCCCTTGACAAATCACTCCTCCAAATCCTGAAACCATGAATGAAAAATTCAACAGGTAATCAAGCATGGAGGGAGGTCCTAGAAGGATGCACAATTCTTCATAGCAAGCTGTTTCAGGAGTTGCTAAACAGAGGAGAAATAAAAATGGTATTTCCTTGGAGCCAAATACACTCCTATAGTGACAGAGAGGTGCAGAGGATGTCATGAGGCTCTTAGCCAAAAAGAGAGAAGGTTCAGCAGCAAAGCCAAGCTCAAGTGACCTCCATGAAGGTGAGCCAGGGCTCACTTGCTTCTCAGTGAGGTAGAAATCAGAATTTGTGACATTCAGAAAGTAATTCTGCGGCTGAGCAGCGAAATGAGAGCAAACACCTTCAGTGCCTCCAGTGCAGCTGCATCAACTTCTCTGGGTTTAGTCTGGGTTTAGTCTGGCCCTTTGTGCCTCCATTCAGGCAGACTGGAAATACAGAAACTCAGGAGAGGAAAAGCCCCATGTGCCTCAGCTCTGAGCTCCAGGGACAATTCCCGGCAGGAATCACCGCCCCCAGCTCAGGCCTCACCTGCAAGACCTGTTGGGAACAGGACGGGGGTTCACACCCGGCAGGGCAGCCAGGAAAACACGGGGCTAAAGCGGCCCCAAACCCGGCTAAAGTGTGGGAGCCACCGGGCTAAAACTGCCAGAAACACCCGGGCTAAAGGGGCCCCAAACCCGGGCTAAAGGTGTGGAAACCATCCGGGCTAAAGGGGCCTCAAACCCGGGCTAAAACTGCCGGAACCACCCGGGCTAGAGTGGCCTCAATCCCGGCTAAAGTGTGGGAACCACCCGGGCTAAAACTGCCAGAAACACCCGGGCTAAAGGGGCCTCAAACCCAGCTAAAGTGTGAGAGCCACCCGGGCTAAAACTGCCAGAAACACCCGGGCTAAAGGGCCCTCAAACCCGGCTAAAGTATGAGAGCCACCCGGGCTAAAAATGCCGGAGCCACCCGGGTTAGAGCGGCCTCAATCCCGGCTAAAGGTGTGGAAACCACCCGGGCTAAAGCTGCCAGAACTACCCGGGCTAAAGCGGCCTCAATGCCGGCTAAATGGGCCAGAACCACCCCGACTAAAGCTGCCAAAACCACTCCAGTAAAGCTCCAGAACCAGCCGGGCTAAAGCGGCCTCAAGCCCGGCTAAAGGTGTCGGAACCAGCCCGGCTGAAACTGAGAGAACCAGCCCGGCTAAAGCGGCCTCAATGCCACTGAAGGGGCAGAATCATTCCCATGAAGGGGCCAGATTCACCCCGTCTAAAGCTCCAGAACCACCCCGGCCGCTTCCAGCTACGCCAAGCTGAGGACAAAACCCAGGAAAAGGCAGGCACGTACCTCAGAGCCGAGGATCCCCAGAGCCACAAGCCCAGCTCTGCCCTCGCCGCCGTCCCTCCTCCATCCCCACAGCCGCGCCCGGGCGGGCGGAGAACGCGGGTGAGGAGCTCTCCTGGGCACCGGAGCTGAGATCCGCCTTTACCCCGCTGTGGCTGTGGCAAACCCCGCTGCCCGGAGCCGGGCCGTGTCCCCGGGGCAGCTCCGTGTCCCCGCGGCCGCCGCGTCCCCGCGGTGCCGCTGCCGCAGCCGCAGCTCGGCCCCGCGGCCGCCCCGCCTGCGCTCCCGCGGGCAGACGGGAGCCGTAGTTCCGCTCCGGGCGCTCCGACTACAACTCCCGGGAGCCCGTGGGGAGCCCACGGGGAACCCACGGGGAGCCCTCGGGGTGCTGCAGGCCCGGCCCGGCTCGGGGGTGAGGGGGAAGGGTCGGTACAAGGTGCGGCGTGGCGGGGCCGCGCGGCCGCGCAGCACTCAGCAGGGATGCTCGTGGATAAATGTTTGGGGTTTTTTGTTATCGCTCAGTCCAACAAGTCCTAGGTTTGGCGGGATGTTGAAAGAGTGGGTTTCGATTGGATATTAAAGGGATTTCTGTGCTGTGAAGTGTGAGGGGAAAGGTTCGGTACAAGGTGCGGTGTGGCCGCGCAGCTCTCAGCAAGGATGTGGAAGGATGCTGTGGATAAATGTTTCGGGGTTTTGGGATCGCTCAGTCCAACAAGTCCTG
>PYHW01010445.1:0-10622 GCA_013186435.1 Turdus rufiventris
GGGCTTGGAGCAGTCTGGGACAGTGGGAGTTGTCCCTGCCCATGGCAGGGGTGGCACTGGATGGTCCTGAAGGTCCCTTCCCACTCAACCCGTTCCATGGTCTTGTTGAAGCCCACGCTCCCAGGAGGACGGAGCCAATGTCACAAAGAGCCATTCCCCAGATATGACATTTTCCAATGAGCTGTGTCACCATTCCTTGAACACAGCACCTTGATACCAAACACAGAACTTGGGGCCTGAAAGGACCACTGTGATATTTAAACTGATTTTATGGATGAATATTTTTTTTCCCTGTTGAGTATGGAATGAGCCTGATAATTTGTGTCTAATCAAACATCCCACAAAAAAATCTGGTTTTTATTGGATGAGGTGGGGGTCTGCACTTTTGGCCATCAAGGAGCCTTTCTCACTTTTTATACTTTTAGTTTTAATTTGAATTTGTGCTGCTTCATCACCCACTGCTGGTCACTTTGCTGGTGCTTCACAGAGCACATTGCCACGTCCTTCCCTCCGAGCCTGTTTACACATCACATAACAAATTGTTTTTCAGCCTTGTCTGGTTTTTTTTTGATAGCCAGAATGTATTGAATTCCTTCTGTGTTTCATAAAATCTCATTTCCCAAGCTTCCAAATAATTGTATTGCTGCTCACTCTTCTAGCTTCAATTTTTCATTTGACTAAATGCACTTTTCCAAGATTAATCCCATCATTGCCCTGTGAGATGTAAAATAACCAACTAATCCCGGGTTTATCTATTTGCAGATCACCCCCCAGTCTTTTTATCCCTGGGCTGGGGAGATCCCATTAAAATCTTGGATTTTGGGGGGGAAAGAAGTGGGGTTTTGTGTGCAGACAGCAAGAGGGTTGGCCCCTTTGGCAAAGGCTCCTCACAAACCTCACTGCTGATGTAGAAATTGTGACATTAATGGGACACTGGGTGCTTTGTTCTGGTGGTGTGGGGCTTGGCATAGGTTCTGCTCATGTTTGCCAGAAGTTCTGATGTCTCCTTCTGTACCTGGCAATACTTAATGATGAAATAAAACAAATCTGCCTCTGAGAGACTCCAGGGCTGCGTTGGAGGCAGCAGTTACAGTAATTCCACGACCATAAGGTGCACCGGACTATAAGGCGCACCCCTGGGAGCCGGCAAATTTTGCAACTTTTTACATTATATAAGGTGCACCGGACTATAAGGTGCACTTTTTTTGGCAGTGAGGATCCGCGCTGCGCGCAACAAAGTAATGAATTAGTAACAGAATTGTGCAATTGTGGGGTTTACTGGCTCGGCTCAAGGCCGGGCGGGCTCAGCCCCGCTTGGGGCTGGCACCGGTGCCGGGTGCCTCTGCCACCCCGCAGTGCCAGAACCAGTGCCGTGCCACGATGCCAGGAGCCCGTGCCACCCCAGCGCTCCAAGCTGCGCTGTGATGCCATCAGCCCGAGCCATGCCGTGATGCCGTAAGCGCAGGCTGTGCCGTGATGGCTGCAGCCCGTGACGCCCCGGTGCTCCGAGCTGCACTGCAATGCCGTAAGCGCAAGCCATGCTGCGATGCTGTAAGCGTGAGCCATGCCGCGATCCCGCCAGCCCGTGCCGTCCCGGCGCTCCAGGAGCTCCATGCCGCCCCCTTGCTCCAGGAGCCCCGTGCCGCAGCACCCCCGGCACCGCAGGAGCCCCGTGTAACAGGAGCCATGGCCACCCCAAGCTGCGGTAGCCCCGGCGCTGCGGGAGCCCCAAGCCCAGGGTTCCTGTGGTACCAGGGCTGCTGCGGCACGGAGCTCCTGCGTCACCAGGGCTGCCACATCTCGGAGTGGCCATGGCTCCCACTTCCAGGTTGGCAAATTTCACAACTTTGTACATTATATAAGGCACACCGGACTATAAGGCGCACTTCTGGGTTCGGAGGAAAATTTTAGTCAAAAGGGTGCTCCTTATAGTAGTGAAATTACTGTACCAGAAGTGTCCCAATCTCCCCATGGAATTCCAGCCATGATCACCAGGACCTTTTCCAGGGCTTTAATGGACAAATTCTATGGGATTTTATGTCTTGGTTTTGAAATTCTCCTTCATTAGGAATTCTTGGGATAAAAGCAGACGCTGACCCATTTTTAATGATCCCAGCATTTGCAATAGGAACTTCCATTGCCCTGCTCCGGGGCTCTGGCAGGGGTAGGCTGAAAGCAGAGGGGTTCAAGGGGCCAATTCCTCCTGTCTCAAGCAACCAGGTATTGGTTGAGAGGAGTCCTTGGTGTGCTTCTATCCCACATCCTTGACACACCATGGAATGTTGTCCAATACTCCAAAATAAGGGAAAAAAATTCACCAGGAGAATACCAGCATCTTCTCCAGAATTACCAGTATCTTCTCCAGGGCTTTAATGGACAATTTCTACAGGATATTTATGTCTTGGTTTAGAAATACTCCCTCATTAGGAATTCTTGGAGCAGTTACAGAGATGAGATGATCAGCAGGGGCTGATCCATCTTTAATGATCCCAGGATTTAGAACAGGAGCTTCCATTGATCTGCTCTGGGGCTCTGGCAGGGGGAGGCTGAAAGCAGAGGGACTCAAGGGACCAATTCCTCCTGCCTCAGGTAACCCCGAGAAGGGTCCTTGGTGTGCTCCTATCCCATACCCTTCACCCACCATGGAATGGTGTCCAACACTCCAAAACAAGGGAAAAACAGCCCCTGCCAGCTTGGGCTCCAGGAAGAGATGAGTGCAGGAAGAGAGAACAGTGGATGATGTCCTGGGACCCCTCTGTATCTGGAAAACTTGGAAGCATCCTTATGGCCCTTAGGGGAGAACTGCACCCTACAGTGCCCAGAGTTAAAATTTCAGGGAAGATCCCAACAAAGCGAAGATTCTGGGAGCAACAAGTGCTCAATTTTTATTTCTAATTTGTTTGTGCTCTAAGTGCAGCTTGTTCAGCACCAAACCCAGCTTCCAGTGCACCCCAGGGAGCGGGAAGGAACCAGGTCAGGACTCAGGCTGAGAACCAAGACAAAAACTTGACAGGAAATTTGGAGCAGAAGATGCAGTCAATCAAGCTCAGCCCATCCCAGCTGCTGAAGATCGTTTCCCTGGTGGGATGTATCCTGTTGCATATAGGCATAGCCTTATAAAATAAGGGCCCTGTTACTGGGTCCTTTACCATCCCCTGAGGCCTGGGACAAGCCTTTGTATCTAAAGAATATTTCCTTTGGGACGCTGCTGGGCCAGCTTCAACCCCATCCAGGAAACTGGATGACAGAGGATACAGGGCTTCTGCTAAATTTTCATGTGGGCTCCAGTGTCCTGTTATTCGCTGGAGACTCCCAGATGGTTTGAGCAACTCTTCCTTAAAGGGGATGAAATAGGTTTGACTGCAAAGCCTTGATCTGAACCTTTTTCAGCTCCACATTGCAGGAATCATTAAAGACACTTTACAGGGGTGTCTGGGTCTGAAAGACAGGTATCTGCTAAGAAAGACAGGACCTCTCTTTGAAATGGAAAATGTAAACTCCCTCCCTTTAAATTATTATAATTTTTAAATTAAGGAGCTCTCAGGCAAAGATATGGGAATAGGAAACAGTTCATTACTAGTATGTGTAAGTATTAAAAAACAAAAAAATCTACAACTTAGTAGGAAAATTAAAATAAAATGCAGTAATACAAACAAAAACCTTGGATAGAGTCAGGATACAACCTGACACTCCATCAGTCAGTCAGAGTGTTGGTAGCAGTCCTATTAAATGGTGGTTGCATCCTCCTGCAGTGACAGATGTGGTTCACTTGGAGCAGTGCTCCTGTAGAAGGTGCAGTTTTCCTCCCAAGGTCCAGTGATGATGTGGAAACGTTCCACTTTCCTCTGGAATCCAGTGGAAAAAGGCTGCTCTGATAAAAGTGGAAAGCCTTGGCTCCTCCCCCTGGCTGGATCATCTCCCAATGGGATGATGGAATTTTATCAGTCATGCACTGGCACTCAATGGCCATTAACAGGAGATATCTCCTGGAGGAAGGATGGGTTGTGGAAAAGATAAAGAGCACTGCCCCACCTGGTTTAACAGATTGTGATAGAATACACATCCCTGATTACATCCTGTATTGCAACACCAGACATTGGGTTGTATCCATTGGAGGGGTTATCTCCAAGCAGATTTTTCTATGCAGGGATCTGTGTCTGCAGGATCTGCTGGAGATCTCAGAGCTTTGCTGTAACTATTAAAGTGGGACCAGGAAGGGAGGATATTTCCCTTTTTGGTTTCTGTGCAGACACCACCCTCCTGTGCCTTTCCAAAGTCCTGGTGGTGAAATTTATTAGTTCAAAATCCCAGTGTGACCTCTGCTTTCTATATCCCAGATAAGGATTTTATGACTGTTCTTTCACTTCACTCTCTTATTTCCATTCCTTTTATTTTATTCTCGATTTCAAAACAAGAGACATAGTAAGAAATAATTTCCATTTAATAATCTAGCACCCATTTTTCAATCTAAACCTATTTTTCCTAATTCCCCCCTGAATATCAGCACTTCCTGATGACTTGGAACAGCTTTTCCAGAAACATTTCACTCAGGTGTGCCCCGGGTACAACCAGGTTGAGAATTTGTTTTCTTCTTGCTGTTGCTCTGAGTGATTTTCCCATTCAGTGTGTAATGGGAATTTCCTGCCGTCCACCCCAGGAAATAAAGCAGGGAGGGAATGTTACCCATAGATATCAGCTTATTGGTTTCTCTTCTTCCATTCCCTGTAAAGCTGCCTGGGAACACCACGGAAATGACCTCGCGCTTCTCACAGCAAGACAGGATTGTGCTGGGAAAGAATTAGGGCCTGGAATGTGTAGGAATAGCAAACAGATCCCTCTTTTCCCTGAGCCAGGAAAGCTGAACCAGCAGTGCTGAACAAAGTGGGTACAATCCACGAGTCCTTGTCTAATTCCAGTTTGGACATCAAGCCTTTGGAAATAAATCCTCTTTCCATTACAGGACCTGTGCTGCTACAAGCAGAGCAGGCAGGGATACAGGAATATTTGTCAGGACAGCTCAGTTTGCCGTGTGTACAACCCAGAATATCCAGGGAACAAATAAATACAATCAGTGAGAAACAAGACCAGCTCCTTCCCCTCCCCCTGCCCTATTCCAGCCCAAGGTGGGTCACGGAGAACCAGCTCCATTTATTCCCCCAGGCTGACCCATACCTGCTTTAAAGGCTTTCCTGCTTTTTTTTCACCTAAAAATAATTTCAGTTTCTTGCCCCTACCGTACTGTTTGGAAAGTCATTCCTGGATATAACTCCACAGTGATTTGGTGCTTTGTTTTTTTCCTGTATTACATTTCAGTGTAAATTTATTCATGGCCACTTTGACATTATTGGAGCATTATCCTCTAACTTAAATATTCTTTTTTTGTTGTTACTTACTCACTCAGTGTGTTTTCAAGAGCCACTGTGTTAACTCCAAGACTTTATTTTCCTGGGTTTAATAGCCTTGGGAGCTTCTGGAGTCATTGCAGCCTGAGAGCTGTTCCCTCAGCACTGGGATTTTCTCCTCTGGGTGTTAAAGGAGTGGCACTTGAGCTCTGAACTAGCACCAACCTCTCAGCCAATAATGTAAACAATAACAAATCTATCCCAGTTCTCCATTATCCTGGAGCATCCTCCAGTCCTGCCTTAATGGCCCAGCCTGTATTTGATAATTCTGTCAAAAACAGACTTGATGTTATTTCATTTAATAATTGATTGACTTGTTTTCTCATGAGAATCCAGGGTGATGGATGGCAGAGAGGCCCTGGGACACTCAGTTCCCAGGGATTTCACCTCTGGGTGCAGAAGGGATAGAAAAGGTGCTGGTCCGTCTGTTTTGGGAGTTGCAGTGTTACATCCCCTCTTTTACTGCTGGGACACCCCAACCCCATCCCAGCTTCATCCCAGCCCCTTCCCAGCCCCTTCCCAGCCCCTTTCCAGCCCCTTCCCATCCCCATCCCAGCCTGGTCAGGGATCCTGAAGCTGGGCACGGTTCTTCTCTCCCTGCCTTTGCTCCCAAAGATCTCCTGAGCTGTAAATCATTCCAACATTTCATTTATTGCTCTAAAGCTTCCAGGGAGAAAGCCCAATGCCTGTCTGAATGCCTGGGAATTCTCTGGAAGACAGCATTTTCCGTGGATACCTTTGTGCCTTTGCAAGGAGGGAGCGTGAGCTGTGCTTGCAGCTCCAGCTCAAATTAAGCAGGAAAATGGGATTTTGATCCCACCTGCAAGAAGAGCTTCCCTGAATTCCTCATTTGTGAAGCATTCACAGCCTTTTTTTTCCTATTCCTGCCATCTCTCCCCTCCTGTCCTTCCCCTGCCCCTCCCTTCCCTGCCCAGGAATTATTGATGGGAATTCTGCAAATGGAGCTGTGCTGTTTCCAGCTAATAGAACTCCAATGGCACTGCCCCATTAGAGAGGAAACCTCCCCCAGTAAATTACACCCAGACCATAAATGGGAGCAGTTCGAGTGTTTTTATGGCTCCATAAAACCCTGGAAGTTTATTGCTGTTGAACAAACATGGAATCAGATTTTTAAAGCTGGATATGAGACCCCCAGAAAGTCCAGAATCTGCATTTCCCTTCAGATCCACTGTGGAAATTATGGAGAGTTTTAAGCCATTAATAAACACAGGGCTTCTGCTTGGAAGATCTCCCAGCTGGGCCAAAAACATCAGGAAATATCAAAATTCAGTGGAATAAAGCAAATTCTCCAGTTTAAAATTCCCTTTGTCTACAAAGAGGCCCTGCAAGAACTTTAATAAAGAGCTGAAAAGCAAAGATGATTTGGGCTTCTTAAATCCAGCCTGTGAAAAATGAAGGTAAAAAGGGTTTTTTTCCTATTTCATGAAGAGCTGGTTGCTAAAATATGGCAAAAACAAATACAGCTAGGTCAAGCTGGAATATTTAACATGGAGTTGATGACCTGGTTTCCCAGGAATTGTAAAACCACTGGAAAAAGTCTGATTTTCTAACAGCTGGGGAGATTGATCTGAACTAAACCGAGCTGAGCTCTGAGCTCTGCCCTGCAGGGATTAGTGAGACATCACTTGAGTGGAGGCAGGACAGGGAGTGGGATCAAAGCCCTGAGCCAGGATTCCTTTTCTCCTGCCTCTGCCCCTTTTTGTTATTTTTCCTCACTCCTTTCCCATTTGAAGCCAGCCTGGGTTGAGTGAGCATGGAAATGTTTGAGCTGCTCCAGGGCTGTGTTCTTCCCCTGTTTTTTCCAGGGATATTCAGGGCCTGGGACACTGAGTTTGCTCTTCTGGCTCAAGTGCCTGGAGCAGAGAGAGCAGGGAAAATCCTCAGGGAACATCTCTGAAGAGGGAAAGAAGGAATTTTGGGAATTTCCACCTGACAGATCCTTTCTTTATCAGATTTTATTCCCATGGCTCTGGAGTTAGGATCCCTGGCCTGGCAGCTTGTTTGGGCAGGAAAAAGCACATCCAGCCAGGGAATGATTTTTTCCTGGAGAAATTCTCTCAAAGCTTTGGTTGGGAAGGATGGAGGAAAGAAAGGGTGGGAAGTGCCCTTTCCTAGTGCCAGGAATGGAGCAGGGACTGGGACACCTCAGCCCTGCCCCTCAGCAATTGTTTCTCTCAGCTGTCAAGGGCACAGATGGCTTGAATTTTCTGACCACGGGAATATTCTGGAGCTTTCCCAAAAGTGACAAGGATTGGGCAGAGCTGGAGTGGGAGGGAGAGAAAGTGGGGGAGCACAGGGGAGTCTGTGGGGTGGGAAATGCCAAGGGTCATGTTTGTGTCCTACACATGGAAAACAGAAATTGGGGAGCACAGGAGGCTCTAATCAGTCCTGATGTGGCTAAAATTAAATAGAATTCCTGCTGTTTCCTTTGGACAGAGAGTTCTTCCTGGCTAAATGCTGACATGCATAGTGTATAGAGGAAATTCAAGTATTTTGAGATATTTTTAGGGATGTGTGATGGGACTCTACCTGGATGTATCAGCAACTGGAGGGTTCAAATCATTCCCGAGATGAGAGAATTACAACTTTCCAGTAGTGACAACAATCTGTAGTCCAGATTACTGTACTGTAGTCCAGGAGCTACTACAGCAAATAAACCACTGGGATGCTGATGGGAAAAGATGAATAAGAGGAAAAACTCCTGTATTTTTAGCTGAGGGAAATATGAGGATTATCAGGAAGCAATGATGGACTCTTCACTTTGAGCTGAGCTGCAAATTCATTTCAAGTGTAGCTGTCAACAATATTTACCCTCAAATGTCTCATGGAAGAGAAAGTCAATTTAATGAGTAAGAAAATGGAAAATTAATTCCAGCCTTCCCTTCCCTTCCCTTCCCTTCCCTTCCCTTCCCTTCCCTTCCCATGGGTTGGCAGAGGCCAGGAAGGGCTCCTTGGCCAGATGTGTTCCCTCAGCCCTGTGCTCAGGTGTGAGCCATGGAAATGTCATTTCAGCCACAGATCCAGCGGGATGCAGGAAGCAGCTGGAGGACCTTTCAAAGGCTCAGAGAATTGGGATTGCTCACCTGGAGAGCAGAAGGCTCCAGGGAGAGCTCAGAGCCCCTCCCAGGGCCTAAAGGGGCTCCAGGAGAGCTGGAGAGAGACTGGGGACAAGGGATGGAGGGACAGGACACAGGGAATGGCTTCCCACTGCCAGAGGGCAGGGATGGATGGGATATTGGGAAGGAATTGTTSCYTRKSAGGGTGGGCAGGCCCTGGCACAGGGTGCCCAGAGAAGCTGTGGCTGCCCCTGGATCTCTGGCAGTGCCCAAAGCCAGATTGGACATTGGGGCTTGGAGCAGCCTGGGACAGTGGGAGGTGTGGCACTGGATGTCCTGTAAGATTCCTTCCATCCCAAGCTGCTCTGGGATCCCATGGTCCTGTGACCTGGGTGCTCTGCTTGTGCCCAGCTCCACCTGGCAGCTCCTAAATCACAATTTCAGACTTTATGGATCATTTCCTTGCTGAAGGACTAGTTTAATTTTAGGAACACTGGGTTTTTTTTCTGTTCCCAGCACATTAAGGAACACACAAGGAGGGAGCTGCTCAGCCTAATGAACCCCACAGCGGGGGAGGAAACAAAGAGCCCCTACAAAAAGCAGGAGCATGGCCCATGGACAGCTCTAAGTGCCTGAGAATGCTAGATCCAGACAATGCAGCCTTTTTTTGGTATTTCCCCGTGGGGAAGAGGAGACAGGACTGGCATGAATGAGCCCATGTGACTCCTAATTACAAGGGAGATTTTTTTGGAGGAGCTGATCTTTCCCTAAGGAAATCCCTCCGAACAGCAAGGACAGATGAGCTGCCCTTGCTAAGGATTAGCAGCAAGGAGAGCCCAGGTCCCTCTGTGCCCCCACAGGAGCTGAACTGTGCCGGAGGCTCAGCATGCAGGGGACAAAGGCACAGATGGGTCAGGGAGCGTGGGATTCAGTCAGGTTTGTGTGGAGAGCAATAAATACAAAAGGTAGAAAGAACGAATGTTTGTTCTCCTGAAAGTAGGGCAAGAGGAAGGGAGAGCTGGGAACGGTGTGGATGTGGAGCTGCCTTTGGAAAGGATGAAAGCCTTCAGTGCAGGCAGGGACTGAAGATATCCAGGGAAGAGCCCAAAGTGGATCCAGCTGATCCAGGCTGTCAGGATGCCTGTGGAAGAGAAGGCACTGCCAGGCATTTCCTTTCTAATTCCCAAAATCTGTCAGGAGCTCTGGAGCCACTGGGGTGGTGAGCACATGGAATTACAACATGGATGAGCAGGAATGCTGGAGTGGATCAAAGCAGCTCCCTTCAAGGACAGGCTGGACATCACTGGGATCACTGGGCAGGAAACTGGGAAACATTCCCTGAATTCCAGGTGTGTTATCACCTGGAGCAGCAGGGATGGAAGGCAGGGCAGTGGCACTGCAGGAATGGGGTGTTCCTCACATCAGTGGGAATGAACAGTAGGGTGGTTGGGATTCGACAGTGTCCAGATGGACTCCAAGGCTATATTCCATGGATGGATTTTAGGAACAGATCCAATTCCCTATGAGAGAGCTGAGCACTGAGGGAAGAGGGACTGGGGAGTCTCCGATTGCAGGGATTGCTACACCTGGAAATTGGGAAGAGAGAGAAGCAGCCAAACAGTGGGGGAAAACACCAGGGGAACTGAGGGTATGAGGAACAAAACCTATTAGGAAGAAATCCTAAAAGAAATCCTGAAGGGGTTCCAAGAGAGCTGGAGAAGGACCTTGGAAAAATGTCTGGAGTGACAGGGCAAGAGGCAATGGCTTCCCACTGCCAGAGGGCAGGGCTGGATGGGATATTGGGCAGGAATTGTTCCCTGGGAGGGTGGGCAGGCCCTGGCACAGGGTGCCCAGAGAAGCTGTGGCTGTCCATGGATCCCTGGAAGTGCCCAAGGCCAGGTTGGACACTGGGGCTTGGAGCAGCCTGGGACAGTGGGAGGTGTCCCTGCCATGGCAGGAATGGGATGGGATGGGATGGGATGGGATGGGATGGGATGGGATGGATTTTAGGCCCCTTCCACACAACCTATCACTGATGGAGAGAGGCGGATACCCGAGTTTGGATCAGAAGCCAGTTTTATTGAGTATACAAGGTGTTTATATAGGGTTTTATTTTTGGTAACAATTTCCCACTGGTTACACA